>CAJHQP010005455.1:0-45894 GCA_905132765.1 Moricandia arvensis
CTGCAAACTTCCCTGCACTCTCCCCTGAAGGTGCCTCTGCAGGTGCCTCTTTTTTGCCTCTTTACGAGCTTTCTTCAGAGGTCTTGGACTCTCTTCTTCTACCAAAACTATGGCTTTCTTTGATGGACTCACAACGACCGGCTTTGTATTGACCCAAGTACCGGTGACTTCCCAGCAATCCATGGTCCACTTCCACGGTCTCTGATTAAACATAACTTTAATTATGTTCTCCGCGGGAAGGTCCTCAGCATCAGAGTCCCATTTTGGAAACATTTCACCATAATCCTTCTCAACAAAGTTCACCACCGTAGTCTGCAGTAAATATAAGATATGAACTTAGATATTTGACGGATTAACTTATAAATAAGTCGTCTGGAAAGTCGTCTGGAAAGTCTTCCTACTGGATTACCTATCTTTGTAACTTGGTAGTTTGCTTGTAATTGTGATATAATTATATATAAAAATTTTAAACTATTCTTTCCTACTACATACATCTTTATATTGATTCTAGTATGCTTTTTAAATTTAGACAATTTTTAGTCATTTCTGTTATATTAAAAATAAGACTATATTAATTTAGAATTAATATTTATATAACATGTTACTAACGAAATATGCTATTGAGATATTAGTTTAAATTTAATATTTTATTAAGACTATTTTCATTATATTAAATTTGATCACAAAACATTATATATATTTAAATATTTTTTTGTGAATATAAGGATTAGCTTATGTTTCTTACAAAATATTATCATTATGTGAGAGAAAAACAATGTATTTCAAATTGTACATCTGAAAATATAGTATTTCAGAAAAATGTGTTTATAAACATGACGGATGTTGAATTAATATTTTAATGGTTTCAAATTATTATTTTTTTACTTAATTCAACTGTTCTCTATGACATAACCACATGTGAGAGAGGGAGGGAAGGGGGGAGGGCACGAAGATCGTGAATCGTAAAGATGCAAAACAAAACAATGTTTCTTGGGAGAACCATGTTAAATATTATCATTATAAATATTCATCAGTATGATGGAGACAGTAGACAAGAAAGACTCATGCAAGTAGCAAAACATACCTTGTGAGACGTTTTGTCCAAAAACTTTGTTGAAGGCAAATATTTTCCTTGCATCTTTTTCTTGCTTAAAAGGATTAACAATCATAATATTGCCATTTTCTCCAATATAATCCACGGTTGATTGCATATCTTTTGTTCCTTGTAAGAAAGGCCTGACTCTGCAGTAGACTCTTATGGTGCCTATAGTAACACAACTCAACACATTAGAAAGTAGCAAGATAAATCAAATGCAAGGAATGTAATAGGTGGTCGGGTGGTAAGGTACCTTTAAGATCTTGGACCTCATTGTAAAGTAAACGGTTTTCCTCCAGAACCTTGTGGTAAGAAGAAGATGTAACTTCCATGGCCTTAACGTGATGGACTGGCCATAGAGGGTGTGATGGAGATTATTAATTTACTATGTAGTCATAATTTACTGAGAAGATGAAATTTTGGTAGAGATTAAACCGATTACCTATCCTTTGAAGCTCTTCATGCCATTCTGACTGCATATGCTTAACTTGACATCTTGTTTCCATGTAATGTGATTTTACTTCCTACATGAGTGCAATGAAGAAATGAATCCAACCCATAAACATGTACAATAGATATTGCAAGACTAAGGAAGATTCATTACCTCCAGCTCTTTCTGTTGAAGATTAATAGCTTTTGCATGGCTAGGAGAAAACTCTTGGACGCTTGATCCAATAATCTCAAGCTTTCCACCACAATTACAAAACTTTGAAAACTCCTTTGACACCATATCTTTTCTGTGCCGAAGATATCTGAAGACTGCTTCTAAGAACTCTGACCTTGATAGATTTCCGTTGTCACACTTCAGTATCTTCCTTAGAAACGAACCCAGCTACAGAGTAAAAAAAAGGATTCAGAAACTAACTATGAATGAAGACTATAGAAATGTGTCAACATTCAAAAAATAATTTGATGCAGAGTAAGTAGAGTACCTGAGTCCCTTGAGAAGCAAGTATTGCAGAGAAATCCTTGACTACCTTGTTGAGCAAGGTATCAATCACCTATAAAAGGAAACCAAAAAATCTAAGAATGTTGAAAGAAAGTTCATCCTTTTTAATCTTTGTTATTAACTACCATTTCATTTAAAGGTAGATCATTGATCCCATCACTCTCCTTGAGGTAAGCATTAAGTAGCTGAAGCGCAAAATGGTCAAAAAGAAAGGCTAGGGTTTCAGATTCCTCAGTTGCAATCTCATTAGAGAGGTGAAGAAAATCCAGAAGCTGATCATACTGAGAAGACTGGTCAGATTCGTCCAAAGACACAACTGACTCATCGGTGTTGCTTTCACTACCAAGAGACAAACTCGTAGAAGAGTGTTTTGGATGTAATGAAACTATCCTCACTGTCCCTCCATACCTCCATACTCCAACTCCACCTGCTTGTTTCCACTCGTAAAACCCTTTCAAGCACAATATGCAATCTACTACTTTGTTCGATGAACCTCCCTACAAAAACATAAAGAAGAAAAACAATATTTTTTTGTCATCAACATAAACAGATTCGATTAAGACTCTGCTAATTTTTATCTTACAAACATAATATGATACTGAAACAAAAACCTTTTCGAGATCAGAAGCTCCAAATGTCAAAAGCTGCATATCCTCTACAGCTTTAAGAAAGTTCCTCATGTTCTCAAAATATTGAATTGCGGATTGAGCCGCTCCATCCGCATACTGAATCGCTAATGTGACAGGATTCTCCACCACCTATGAAAAATCACCAGAAAGTTAGAAATAAATTGAATGTGTTGGTTATAGTCTTGTAGATATAGCATTTTTGTAGGATTAGAAACTGGACCTTGAGAACCGAACCCGGGTTAACTTTGTTGAGGACGTTGCAGAGAATGAGGCCGTTCCGGAGGGAGAGGCTGAACTCTTCCTCCGACGGCTTTTCTGGCAATGTGGCCGCCGCACCTTGGTCCATCTGTCTCAGCCATTCCACCGCTTGATACCTTCTCTTAGCTTTTGTATTGTGACCATTCAAGATACCCAAATACATTTTATTATTCTTGAAAGAAAAAATGGAACAAAAGGTTTTTACAAATGTTTTATAACGGAAGCTTAACGCGGGAAATAATTTGGGCTTTAACTGATACCAAATAACATTCTTGTTTCTAAAATCGTAAATAATAGAGAAATACTCTAAGATAACCCTAAAAAAGTTTTTGTCACAAAAATAATCTTAAAGAACAAAAATGACAAATCTAGTTTTTTTTATTTTTCAAAAAATTAATTTTTATTTTATTTTTTTTTAATTTTAAACCTCACCCCCAAAACTCCACTCCATAACTCTAAATCCTAAGTCTATATTAGTTAACCCAAGGGTTAACAAAATGACTAATATACATTTATATCCCTTGGGTTAACTAATCTAGACTTAGGGTTTAGAGTTATGGGGTGGAGTTTTGGGGGTGAAGTTTAAAATTAAAAAAAAATAAAAATAAAAATTAATTTTTTGAAAATAAAAAAAGGCTAGATTTGTCATTTTTGTTCTTGAGGATTATTTTTGTGACAAAAACTTCAAAAAAAGTTATTTAGGAGATTTGCCCTAAATAATATGCTTAAAACAAAATTTTGTTTGGAAAATTCAGAATAGATATGTAGAGTTGACAAAGAAAAAAACTAAACAAAATAGAAATAGAAGGATAATGATTTGGAAAAGTATATAAAACAAAGATTGAAATGTATGACCAGAATAATATATACATGGCGATTAGTTGTAACGTATTGCATTACGTATATATATATCTCTACCAAACATAATTAAAGTTTCTGGTAGTGGTGGGTAACCCTCTAATGAAAGCCATTTCATAAAAGCATTTTCTAAACGACTTTCTCTAATTCAAACCCAACGTAATTTTTTTGAATCTTAAAGCTAATTATACATGGTCCATCCGCAACTTTTTTTATTTACTTTATTTGATTTATCTTCATATTCATGATGAAAATAGTTTATATAAAAAATAAAATAAAAACAATGATGAGACAGACCTGTTTCTTCAGCTTTTCGTTGAGCAAGCTCATAATCTCCATTGCTTGTGGACACCAAACCCTTTAATCCTCTCATTAATTCTTGTGGCATTTTATTTCTTTCTTCTTCAAAAAAGTTTTGCTTATTGAAGTCCTCCCAAAGATAATATTCTGAAAATTAAATTTTAAATATACGCATTTAATTAAACTGAGCCATAAATATATAAAGGAAATGCTTCTTGAATCAATTCTTGTATTTAGCAAAATAATTTTTTTGACCAAAACATTAAAGGGATTTTGCAAACATTTTGTGTAACTCCTGTAGACAAACATTTTTGCAAAAAAGACGACGATGTAATTAAAACAAATGATTAAACATCTGAAAAAAAAATCTATAGAAGAAGTGATAGATCTATTTATCTAATATGGCTAACTATGATACTTCAAAAAGGAAACTATTCGTATATCGATTGAGTATCTCTAATAAGCAGAACTGGAAGTTGAACAATTAAAAGATATAAAGCTGTGGAGGATTGTAATTAGCTTTAGAAGTAGAATTGGAGAGAATTTTAAGAACCTTAATTAGAAAATGCAGAACATGAAGGGACAAGCTAATCCTCGGACGATGTTGTTCATCGATCACACGATTCGAACTAAGACGAACTTACAAAGAAAAGGAGATGATGAGCTTTTCGATGTCGTAACTTCTAAGATGAGATAAGCCCTTTCTCAAAATAACAAAAAAAACTTCTAAGATGAGACACACCAAAGAGAGCAAATCAGAGAAAAAAAAAAACTGAGAGAGAATGGATTTGTAGTTGATATTCTGCCTTTTGCACTTTTGTTTTTGTTTTGTTTTCCTCTTATAATAACGGGTAGAAGAAGAATATGGGGAAAGAGAGACGTGTGTAGAGAAAATCAAGTGTTGGTTCACTATCTTTTGTTTATTTATTATTATTATTGGTCTATTTTTTGTTTATTTATTATGTTTCTTTGTAACGTCAAGCTTATATTGTACTTTTCATTTATCCGAATGTATTTAATTTTATTTGACAAAAATGTATTTATTTTTGCAGTATGCTTCCTTGCATAGATGATGTAATATCTTATATGATTCTATTTTTACAGGAACTAGAGCTTTTCCCGGGCTACGCCCGGATTTATTTTTTTAAAATTTTAATTCATTGTAAAATTTGTTATTATATTAAAGTATGTAGTATATATCAAAAAATATAAAATATTAACTTATTATAATGCAATATGTAAATAATGATAAAAATTCATATTACAATATTTAAAATATTATTACAGTTAAAATAGGTCAAAATTTTGATCTTTTAAAATTTCAATTCCCTAACTCCTTTGGTTATTCTATTTTTTTTTTTTTGATTTGTGGTTTACAATTGATGGTTCAAAGTTTAAGTTATTTCCAAGAAAACTAATATTTTAGAAGTATACATGAAAAAAAATTGTTATAATTTTTATTTCAAATTCAAAAGTCTTGGATATAATATTTTTCTATAAATACATTGATAAAAGGTAAAAAAAATAATTGCTTATTGAATATTTTTGGGAATTTTTGAGAAAAGTACAATAATTTTTGAAGGTGATTGGTAAATGCTTTGAGTTCTTTTTACAGTTCTTTTTCTTTCTCCCTAAATTTAATTACCAATCATGCTATAAAAAATAATTTAAAGCTATATTCCAAAAGTTAGATTAGGAAATATGGTTTTGAAAATCAAATTTTCTAGAATTTTATATTTAGTGCTTTGAAAATTATTAATATAAATCTACACAACAGAATCTATATCTACAGTAGAAAATTTACATGTTATATTCTAAATCAAAATAACTATATAACGCCATAGTTTCTACCAATCAAGCAATTCATGAGATTTTCTTGTTATGAAAACTAAATATTAATCTTATATGTCGTTCTCTGCTAAATATTATCTTATAAAACATTATTAGTTTTCATGAAGTTCTTATTTTTTATTATCGATGTTTCAAGAATGAAGATAGAAGACGTTGTAAATATTAGATACTAAGTATTGGTTATGTATTTATGTATTGCTAATGCGTGAATTTTCCAATTAGTCCCCATTTAAGGAAAGAAAAATACATGTTTATCAACATCTTATATGGTACAATCGAAATATAATATTAAATATAAATCAAGCGCGGGGTTTGTTTACTTTGTTTTCATATATTTTATCAACAGTTTGTCATGTATTTTGCTTTGTAGATATTGGCTTTGTGAGTTTAACGAACAATGAGATCGACATTAGCAACTAAAATTGTTCATAAGTTTCTTCTTCGTTAACTAAATGGAATGAAAACCGATATGTGGCGACAAAATAATTGAAGCTTTTTGGTTTTGTCGGTGTCGCCAAAAGAAATAGCGACCACTCTTCTCTATTTCTTTCTCCTTTCGGCGACAGAAAACAAAGTAAAATTTTCACTATTTTCTCTCTTTCCATTTAGATTTCTAATCGTTCCTCTTCTCTTTCCAAATCCCGGCTCTGATTCCTCAAGATCCTTCACTACCATCTTATTCTCTTGAGCCTCAGCTTAATCACCCGCATGCGTTCTCAACTGAACATTCATCACCAAAAGCTTGCATCATCCTTTGGTCTTTCGTCCAAGAAGTTGCTGCTTAAGACATATTTTGTTTTTTTCTTGTTCATAACTAATCTTCCCTATTGAAGAATTTTGTGAAATAACTTTTGGGCTATACAGTAATCAGTAATGTAACTCATTCGAATCTATCATATAAACACACAATTGATATAAGGAGATGATATAGCAGATTAGCCTAAAACATTGGTAGAACATGATTTTGGTTCGAGAGCTACAAAAAATAAACTATGTGGTTAGGTTTATTTCATTAGGACGATTCATTAGCTGATAAGCTTTTGGATTTGTTCATGGTCATCGGGTTCTGCGTGTGTTTTGTGTTGCTCCTGGATTTCCTGGAAATTAGACACAACTTGTTTAAAGAGAAGTGTTGAACTTTTGTGAGACATCATTAACATCAACATGGATAGCTCCAACAAAGCTGAACCAAATATTGATTCCTAAATCGGTAAGACATCTAGAGAAGCAAAGTTTGTTTATTTACCGTCTCATTGCTGGATCTGTAAGAATGGACTGGATTGCCGAGTCTTACATTCTCCTACTACCTAGCCTGCAAGAACAAAATATTAAATAAACTAAATTCACTGGTTCTCTCTAAACCGAAAAAGAAAGACATAACAGTTACTTAGAATCTAAATATCTAACATATCTTTCTTTCAACTCGTGGGAGTAAGGCCCCACGGTTTGCCTTATTGACCTGTTGTACACATCGGCAGAGTAGGTTTATAATATGTTACATAGCTACTAAGTTTACATAGTGAATAGTTTCTCCACACCTTTACACATGTTGCATACCTTCTAGCACCGTCGAGAGACTCCTGATTTTTAGGATCAGGTTTGAGACCCTCTGGGTATGTTTCCATTGCAGTGTCACTCATGCACCTTTTCTGTTGTATCCCTTTGAGAATACGTAATCAAGCTCGATGCACTTGTCCGCTTACATCAATCAGTCGGGCATTGCCCCTAGTTTTTTGTTACACGCAGGTCGGTTACTATATGTCTCCATAAAATTCAAAGAAGCAAATAAATTAACTAAAAAAATTAAATATAGAAGCCTTTGTACACAACAGTGATGCACATAAGGTGATAAGGGTTGGCCCTACTGTCGTTTGTTTTGGATGCTTTTGATCGCTTCAGTGTAATGTTTCACAGCATCATGATACTCATGCTCCTTCGAGAAGTCATTACCTGTACTATAAACACAGTAGGATGTTATTATAAATCCCTTTACCAAGCAAAACCAAAAGACCTTTCTCACGCTCAGCCTCACCAATACTCAGATCAAATTACTCTTCATGCGCTAACTCTTTCTTGACTTATGAGTGCCTCATTCCGCTCTCGAGAATTTTGCCATCTATCACAATCCTTGATGCACATTGCATTCATCATACTTAATCAAGAACATTCACATTTAGACTCAGCTTCTTGCCAAGAAAATCACTGTAGACTAATTGAATGAGAGAAAACCTACGAAGACGCTCAATCCGTTAATATGAATTTGTACGATTATGTGGTTGTCGTCATCTATGCATTATGGCTTGGGTTCCAAAGAACCTTTCATGCCCTTTTTGATAGATGTGTCTGAAACTTGTACTTAATATATTTTTGTAGTTCTCAATAAGTAAATTGAAATTAAATTATCAGAAAAAGCAAATACAAAATAAACTTTAGTATGTATTAATATTTCCAAAATGTTTGTTTTTTATTTTTTTTGAAAATGTTATTGAGAAGTATTCATGATTGTTGAGTAGAAATTGTGTATGTGTGGGAATTTAAACAAATTGGTGAAGCATGTTGAAAAAAGTAATATGAGTAGGTGAATCTAAAATAAGAAAAATTGGAGAACTAAATTGTTGGTACAATGGTTGAGAATTAATTTTTTTTTTTAAATTGAATGTTAAATTTAATTCAAAAGAGAAAAAAAACTTTTACGACTGAAGCTTAGAAAATTGAAACACAACAAAACCAAAACTTCTCAAAACTTTATGAAAAGAAAACAAAACAAATAACCTTATATGGCATCACTAACTCTCCCCCTCAAGCTCAACCATGTGGAACAAGTCAAACTTGGAAGGGTCATTACATTCTCCTCATTAAAACCTCGTTAAGAAAACCCAATTGGGACAAAACTTAATGAGGAAAAAGAGTAAGAAATTCATGACCAGGAGAGTGTATGGAGAGATAAAACAAACTGCAGAACCAGACTCCTCAGCACTCAACTTCAATGGTTGAGAATTATTGAGGACGAAGGTGGGTCGATGTAACATGACTTGTACGAAAATGGGAATCCTAGAAAGGTTTACAAATATATTAGGAAATAAATATTTAAACATTTATTAGAAAAATAAACATTTTTATAAATCTTGTTTATGAATTTGTAGTATAAGTAAACTTACTTCAGAATGGTGAGATATCGTGTCTTCGTGATGAGTTTAAATCATACTTAGCCATCTTCTGGCTGATATCTAAATCGCTGGAAGAAATAATATGTGATTTATAAGATTGATGACGATATGGAAACACCTCGTAACGGTAGAAATTTAGGTGTGAAGTTTAACTTACTATCATGTGAAGGGAGACGGTTGAAGATCTCTTTATACACTATGTTTTTAACTTTCAGTGGTTGTGAGTCGCTCCCTTGGATGATTGTTAACCCATATTTGCTTATCACACGCGAGAGGGCCACATAAAGTTGTCCATGAGAGAAGACCGGTTTAGGTAGATATAAGAGAACCCCTTTTAAACTCTGTCCCTGGCTTTTGTTGATCGTCATTGCATAACACAATCGGATAGGGAATTGTCGTCGACGTAAGGTGAAAGGTAGCTTGGTTTCATCATGCAAGAGAACAATCCTTGGAATCAATACTTCAGTTCCAACGTGTGAGCCAGTAACAATCTCTGCCTTAAGCACGCGTTCGCCTATATGGGTCAAGATCAATCGTGTACCATTGCATAAGCCCTTTTTTTGATTTATGTTCCGCAGAAGCATAACCGGTGCCCCTACTTTGAGAGTGAGCTTATGCGACGGTAATCCTGAAAACTCCAACGAATTAAGATACTCAATGGCATATAATGTATCATTATGATCAGACTGAGTATCCGATATCTCAAAGCTATCATAGCTGAAGTATTCTTTTGAGACCCCGTCAGTATGGGAGATGGTATATGCATTGATTTCATCGACGGTCTCGTTTCGTGGAGTTAGTATAGCCTTATCAGTATATGAGGTCTTGATATCCTTTTCATTGTTGACTTCTCCATATACGGCTTCGACAACTTGTTTCAAAGTGTTCTCATTAGAATGCATTACCATTGAGTTCTCAACATCTATCATCTGTTCATTTGAGCCATCATTCTCATTTCCCATGTTAGCTTGTAGACGACCTTCTCCAACCTTTAGTAACCACTCTGAAAACTCTTTCTCGTCTTGGTTAACTCGCATATTAGTTTTTAGTGAGAACTTGTGACAACTATTCCATAAGTAGGAGTGACTTATTGAAGCCAATACTGTATCAGCTCTACTACCCTGCGGAATTACTGGTAAGATTTGCCTGAAATCTCCACCTAACAAAACTGTTTTTCCTCCAAAAGTTTGGTTCTTTGCGCTTGGATTTTTTATAGACAATATGTCTTTCAGCGTCCTATCCAGTGCTTCAAAAGCATGCTTATGCGTCATAGGGGCCTCATCCCAAATTATAAGATCAGTTCTCTCGATTAGTTCTGCTAGCATCGTACCCGGTTTTATATTGCAAAACTTATCTTCATCGAGCTTCAAAGGAATATTGAAACGCGAATGGGCCGTCCTCCCATTTGGTAGAAGCAACGCGGATATACCTGATGAAGCAACCGGGAGAACAATTTGTTCCCTTGATCGAAGCCTGGATATAATGCATTAAGAACAAAAAAAAAGACTTAAATATTCTTTCTGTCAAATTTATTCCAGTTAATACTGTGCCAAAAGAACAGGCCGAGATCTTTAACTATTCATTTTTTTCATTTTCAGTTTATAAAAAAAAATAAAAAATCAATTAATCGCGGGTCGCCACGTGTTACGGGGGCCCGCAAACAGTGTAAAGACTTCTCAAGGATCGATACTTAGGGAGAGATTTTAAGGATCGGATCCTTAACTATTCATGTGATCCACTAATTATTAAATTATTATTTTTCTAAGGACTCTCCTTAAAGACCCCCCATTACGGATGCCCTTATATTCATCCTGGAACATGTTCTATATTTTGTAAAATATGGAGTGGACCATAAAGTGTGAAGCGATTTGTAGAATATATTTTTTTGGATTATAGGAGTATGCAAGAAAACACTAGTGAGACCATCATTAACCCTAAGAAACCCAATGGGTTGGGTTTCTTAGGTTTTTTGTTTTTTTTTTTATTTAAAAGTGAACTAATTGCGAGTTGACACGTATCAGTGGGGCCCGTGAACAGTGTTATAAACTCTTAAAAACTGGTTCTTATTTATAGTTTTTGTAACCGGTTCTTACACTGTTTATGGGTCCCACACCTTAAAAAACCCCATGGATTTGGTTTCTCGCTGTAGCTTAGTGTTAGACATGGGCCGAAATAAAAAGATTGGCAAATCTTACATGTTGGTATATGAGAGCAAGCTCTTCGCTAATGATGGGCCGAGATTAATAGAAAATGGGCTGAATTTAATAGAAACCCAGTAATTTTGTTTTTGTTAATAGGCATATACACGAACTGCACTCTCAAGCCCACAAGGAGCTGATCTTGTTGAATGTGTACGTAACGTAGATCTACTATGGCGTTCGAGTTCTTAGCAAAATGTGAAGTCTTCATTTGAATGATATATTCATATATTGGTCAAGTACTTTCCTGATGGTTTTGCGTAGACATTATGATATTTTACATCTTTATTATAAAGATGGACAGTTAAGCAAGGGTCTTAAATTTATTGGCAAAGAAATAAATTTATTATGTATAGCACATGCACATGGGGGATTCTTTTCCTGTTTACTTGTAAGTCGTCTAGACAGAATACTTGCGGGGGTTAGAAACGTAAAAAAAAATTCCGTTTTTTTTTTGTTCACAAGGAGCTGGTTGTAATTTTAATAGCCTTTTAGGTTACTTTTGCATTTGATTCAAGTTTGGGTTTACTTTTGCATTTCAAATCAAGTTTTAGGTCAGTTTTGGCAAAAATCCTAAAATAAAATCAAAATATTCTTTAAAAAAATATGCACCATGCACATTAAATCATTATCTAAATTTATAATTTGCATATTTTCTGTTACAACCCAAATAACCAACAGTACTCAGACAAACACTATAGATGGTCTCAAATCATAAGGTATTGAAAATATTATCCGAGAATTTGGCAATTATAAATATATGTATTTAAGGGAAAGAGAAGCCGTTGATAGTGAAACCTCCATCAACGCAGATAGTCTGCCCAGTAATATAAGAAGCTGCAGGAAGACAGAGAAATGCCACAAGCGATGACACTTCATTTGCCTCTCCAACACGCCCCATTGGTGTCACACTTTCCACCTTTTCTTTTACTTCACCACTGAGAAACTGAAACATTTTCACACAAAATTAAAATCCATTAAACATAGTTTTAATCACTACTAGGGTCGGCCCGCCCTACGGGCGGGATATACTTTACTTATGATCTAAGTTATTAATTTTATATGATTTTATGGTTTGTGTTTTAAGTTTTCATTTGCAAAAGATGTGTATTGTATGTTTTAAAATTGGTGGGTTTTGAAGCGAGTACGTTTGGTTGGACCTTATGAAAATTCTTCTAGTGATTGGATGCATTATCCTAGGTTTGTTAAAAGTGTTGGGCTCAACTTTTTTTGTAAGGTGTTATTAACTGGGTTTGTGAATTATGTTTGAAGCTTCTTTTACCGGAAAATAAGGTTGTTGTATGTATCTGTAATTTTTTTGGTTCGAGTGAGTATTTACTTGTTAGTCAAGGAATCTCCGAGTCGTTAATTTCTAATACCATATTTGTGGGATTTTTTTTAAGAATCTTACATATGTTTGTAGTTTTGGTTAATTTGTAGAGATGTTCAATCTAGATTTCGAATTTTAGATATTTTGATTTATAAAAATAGCAACAATAATAAAACCATAGATGCTTTGATTTGGTTTGGTTTATATACCGCTGGTATTCGATCTATTAAGTTTAATACCAAAAAAAAATATATTTAGCTTTTGTAGTATTTTATGAATTAGATATCAATTTTAAAACATAAAAGTTTTTTTATATTATAACTTTTAAGTAAAATATGTTTTATGTTTTCTTCTACTATATATAAAGTTAATATCAATGATAAAGTTCATGAATTAAAAATTAATAAATTATAAAAAATTTAAATAAATAAATACACAAATATTTGTCACCAAAAAAATGATTTACTTAGTTTGATAAAAGTGAAAAAAAGAATTTCAAGTTTAAAACAAAATATAAAATTTCGTAAATCAGCTATTTAAATATGAAGATCATATCATAAAAGTTATATATATTATTAATTATATTATATAAGTTACATGTTGAAATACTGCTATATTTAATAAATCGCTGTGTTTTAATATTTTGGACACGTGTCGCATTGTCAGGAGACGATTTTTTGACGTGAAATCCCATGTGACAACCTCAAAAGTGTTGTGTTTAGTTTTAAAGGGCTTGGTTCTATTATGTGTTGATCATTATTTTTTGTTATTTTTCTTATTTTCTTATATTTTTTCCGTTGAATTTATTTGTTGTAAAATGGTCAAGTCGTAATTTTGCTCAGTTGACTAAGTTTTTTAATACGATTATTGTGATTGTTTGAATAAGTTTATGTTCTATTTGTATTATATCGGTGTACATTTTTCTAATTTGTTTATTTTGTATAAGTCATTTAGTTGCATTTTTTTCTTTCTTTGTTTTTTTGTCATTTTATTTGATATTGCGTCTCTTATTGAATTCTTGAGGTATGTTTTTATTTATTTATCAGTATTGAAATTACATTTAAGATTTTTAAGTTAGTAAGTAATGAATTTTATTTTTCACAATTATTTAGATATAATAACTTTAGATCTTATGTTCACATAACTTATGATTTATTTATTTTTTATTTTACTTTCAATAATAAGTTACATTAACTTCTCTATTTTGTTTTCATCCTTTTTATAAATCATATAATTGTTTAACTATCAAAACAATTCACGAAAATGTAAATGTGTTATTTTATTTTTGATATTTGTTCTATATTGACTTTAATAGTAACCAAATTTCTTATAACTATAGTTATCTGAATTTAACATAGAAATATGGATAATGCATTATACTAAACATATTTTAAATTCGTTATGCAACTTGAAAACCTACTAATTTTATTAGTCATAAAGATAAATGTTTGTTTGAATTTTGTATATGTTATTATATTTAATGTCCAAGTATATTATGTTATCCAAATAAATAATTATGATATCCAAAACAAAATGATATTAATTAATTTTTAAAATATGATTTTTGACATTAAATTTATTTAATATAAATGGCTTGTCACATATTAATAAATTACTATATATTATCATTAAATTGAAATATTTTATTGTATTGATTAATATTCTGATTTTACTTAAAATTATTTACTTATATATAATGTTAAAAGTATTATTAAGTATTTTGATTAACACTGGGCATTAATTTTTCAATAGAAAATTTAAAGCTTAACACAAATTGATTAATACCACTAAATTTATTAATACTATTTTTAATAATTTATGTTGTTTTTCATTAATGATATTAAATGGTAAATGACTATTAATATTCTTTTCAGTTTATTTACATTATTTAAATTATAAATAATGAAAATATTTTAATATTTATTTCAAACCAATATATATTAAAATAAATATTAAAATAATATAACATATATGACGTAGATGATTTTATATATTGTAGATGATTATAGTGCTTAATGAAACAATATAAATTTTTGAATACTTATTTAAAAAAGTTCTCCTGTTTTTGTGGTCTATGATATCAAATGAAATATCTATTCATTTTCTTTTCTGTTTAGTTACTTATATTTAAATTATAAATTATGTAACTATTTAAATATTTATTTTAGTTATAAAATATATGATGTAAATGATTATATACTTCTTTAAACTACTTAAAATATAAATATATTAGTACAACATAAAGTTTTAATTTTATATTTTTAATAGTTATGCTAAAATGTTAATTAAATTTTTAAAATTATAATTGGTTTGTGTTTACTTTATATTTAATCATTAAAATATATGGACTATTTAATATTATTTTAATATATTTAGTATAAATAATAAGAGAGTGATAAATGTGGATTGTTTAATAAATTTTCAATAATTAAAGTGAGATGTCAATTTGTGGTGAGTCTATTTGATGAGGTGGCAACCTCACATGAGAGAAAACACTACTTTATATATAAAGATTTTCCCTACTTTTAGTGAGTTTTTTTTTTTGTTTTTTTCTATGCCATACATCTTTACTTGCAGGAGTATAGATGAACCATGGGCAAACAGAGTTAACCCTTATGTTATCACTCGCCCACTCGCACGCCAAGTTTCTCGCTAGCTGATTCATGGCTCCTAGAATGAGAAAATTAATGTTAGCTTCAATAGAAGCAAAGGGTTATTAACTGTTTGATGATGCGTATATGTATGCCTTTGGTTGCTCCATAGATGGATGTACGACCCAAATTTACAACCCCAGCAACGGAAGACATGAACACAATGTTCCCTGAACAAGAGGCTTTCAAAAGCGGGTGCGCGAGCTGTGATAGATGAAATGCTGACTCCAGATTTGTAGCCATGATAAACGAGAATTCTTCTGATGTACACTCTATGGTCGGCTTCACAAACCCCGTTCCCACATTGCTTACCTATACACCCAAATAAACCAAACACAACATGATTTGTCCCTTAGCAGAGCCTCTTGTCACTACAAGCTGATAAAGCATGAGCTTGGAGTCTATAATTTTTAAAGTAATTTTAGGACCAAATTTTCTTGTTTGTTGTTAGATCAACTGTCATTGTTTGCTGGGATTATAGATAAGTGTCATGTTCATATATGGTTGCGGGGATTATACAATTATATTTCCTCTTTTTATGGTTGCGAATCCCATTAATGGTACTTCTAATTCAAATTTCAAAGATATAAACTATTTTTTTCTCTAAGAATATATCCATTTTGGGTAAAAGCTATTAAATATATGCCAAGGTTGAAAACTTTTCTTCACATATTTTTAGCAAACTCAGGGTTTATTCTGCCGTTATGAATTCGAGCTGGAGGAGAAGAGCTTATACATAAACTTACAAAGATGTTGAGTTTCCCTTGGAAGACAGAGGAAACAGTTTCCATGAGTTTCTCTCGTTGGTCGGGAGAAGAAACGTCGCAGACAGAAGTGGTGACCTGAAACCCATTTGCCTGCCACTCATGTAAGCTTTTTTGAAGCTGAGTTTCATCTCTGGCACACGTGTGGACTCTGGCCCCCAACATGGCTAGTTCCTTCACCACGGCTTCCCTATTCATATCACTCAGGCAATATGAGTTTATAAGTCATTGTGCTTTTTTCTTTACGGGGGGTTTCAATTTGTTAACTAATATTGAACTAGTAAACATCAGAAGATTCATACATATATATAATCAAAATGAGCGCCCAGATTCAAAAATGAACTAGTAAGGATTGTAACTGACCCGAGGCCTTTGGTACCACCGGTGACAAGAGCGGTCATTCCTCCAAGGTTCCATCTAGGTTTGTCTCTCAGGCTTTCCCTTGTCTTAGCCATTTCTGATTATTAGCCAGATGGTTTCGTGGAGATTATATGGCCACTACTGTTTGAAAAGTCATAATGTTAGTGACCACTATTTGGTCACTACTGTTGTCTAGACAAGTCTAGACCACACAATCCAAAGTGTTTTTTGATTTTTTAATTATTATTATTCTTTTTAGATAAAAAAAGAAATATCAACCAATCGCGGACCGCCACGTGTCGTGGGGCATGCAAACAGTACAAAAGATTCACGAGTTCTTATTTAGTTGGGGTTATTGATTAGTATATTTTAAAATTTGAAAGTCCAAACTAAATCTAATGTTACTGATTCTATAATATTAAAATTTATATAGGTGTTAGGTTCAAAAAGTATCATCACTTCTTCTCGATTGTTTTTGTTACTTAAATAATAGGCTCAGAATAACATTTTTTTATGTCTGGCCTGCTTAAGGTGTATATAACGTAACGTGTGTGACTTCAACACAAAATCCAATAATGATTGGGTATCTAGGTTTTAATTGTACTAGAGATTTTTTCCGCGATACGCGCGGATTATGTATTTTGAATTGTTAAATTTACCCCTTTCGATTTGTATATAAATTCTTACTTTTTACAATTTTTACTTAAGTTTTTTTTTCTAAATTTAGAATAGTTTTTTGTTTTATTTTAAATTAGTACTTTACTGTTGTTATGTTTTATTTGTTGTATATATGAAAAAAACAATTTCCTTAAACCGTATCAAATTTGTTTATTTTCTTAAATAATAGGTTGCTATTATTTGAAACCGGGAGTTTTCATAGTCTAGTTGTGTATCTTTGATATCATTTACTTGACAATGAGTAAAATATCATTATAAATAAATGCATGAAAAAAAATCTTCAATTACACAGTTAATAATTTTGTTCTAGGTTTACATTAACATTTTCAAATTGACTTTTATATACTGATCTTAGGAAATAGAACTGAAACAATTTTTAATATGTGTGATAATATAATATTGAATTTCAATAACCCAAATTTAGTAATTTATTATATATCATGATTTTAAATTCTATTTCTAATATATAATAGTGTAATATCTTAATTCTAAAACAAATATTTTTTGCATGTCATTTTAATTTTTTAGACATTGTTTTGTAGTTTTCTCTTAATATAATTTTGTTTGGGCATTTCCATGCTTTTTGATTTGATGCATTAACCAATTGTCCAGTCACATATTTGGGTGAGTGTTATTCTTCTATGATCACATACCTAAAAGGACTACAAATGTTTAAGGTGAATGATATGTTTTATAATACTCATTCTGTTTCATTTTAATTATCGTTTTAAATAGTGTATACGGATTCAAAAACATTTAGTCTTGCATATTTCTAAAATAAAAGCATTATTAAAATATATACATAATCGTATTTCAACCAATAAAAATAGATTGGAAAACATATAAAATTAATAATTTTTTTTTTTAAAAAACAACATTTATCTTGAAATGTTTTTTTCCTATACAACGACAATTAAAATGAAAGGAAAAAGTAGTCATTTTTTAATTCGGTAAGAGATTACATCAAAATTGTTTGATATGTAATTTTATACTCAATGAAAAAATAAATGCTTAAAACTTCATATACCATAAAGGTTAAATTTTCTTACATTCGCAATAATTACATATATATTAAAAAGAGAGTCAAATGTGTATATTTTTTTTATATACACCAAGTATTTTATATAATTTTTTTATAAAGTTCTTATAGTTGAGTAAAGAATATATACATTTATTTTACAATAAAGTTTGTTAAAAATGAGATACATATATTACTAACATACATTTCTCTCTGTTTCACAAAAAATGTCATTTTATGATTTTATTCTTTTGTTTTAAATAAAATATTAGTCTATATTTCCAATGTGGTTTTATATATTTAATTTCTCTATTTCTATTTTAAGTAACCAATAAAATTTTATTCAATTTGTTTTCACTTAATTGATCATATCACTTAATTGTCATTTTATGATTCTATTGTTTTTGTTTTAAATAGAATATCAATCTATATTTTCAATGTGATTTTATATATTTAATTTATCTATTTCTCTTTTAAGTAACCAATAAAATTTTATTTAATTCATTTTCACTTAATTGATCATGAAATAAAAATATAATAGTATATTTACAATTTTTGTAATCATCTTAAAATAATATTCTTTACGAAACGGAAGGAATCTAATATAGCAAAATCTCATTACCCCAAGTATAATTAAAATATAACTACTTGTTCTACTCTGTATTTTTAAGTTAGAGGTACATATATACTAACTTAAAATACTTTTTTTAGAATATGTATGATAATTTCACAATATTAGTATAAGCAAGAAAAATGTACCAAGAATATGTACTCTCAACGAAATATTCGTAAAAACACAGGAAAAAAACTTAGTGCAGTGATATAATGAGTAATGACCTAGTTTGTTTTTTTCTTTTTTGAAACTTGAGTAATGACCTAGGTTTGACAACTGATCCAGTCGTTTTCTTAGAGCAGTTGTGATTCATTAGTTTATTAGTAAATTTATAACTTATTTTTTTGCTACTAAAGTAATTTGGGTTTGGTTTGGACTGTGTTGGTTCATGATATAATTTGGTATGATGTAATTAATGTTTTTAAGCTAGCATAATATAAATCATTTTATTTATATATTCTGGTAAGTTTTGTCAAGGAATACATTTGTTAGTAAACCACATATCATTAATATTTTTTTTCTATATGAGTAGCTGGGAAGCTCTCCGTTAATGGAGTTTAACGAATTCAAAATCTTTCTTCTTACAGCTAATTTGTTCTGTTTCTTGACCTTTTGTATCTATATGTTTCCTTTAGGTATGATTCCTTGTTTTTTCCATCTTTTCACCCGTTAAAACACAAGTTAGAACTCACTGGGACATAAACTAATAAACATAATTAATTTTAGGTGATAATTACATTCCGTGCACACAAAAAAAAACACATTCAAGTAAAAATAGAGTTAAGGCTGAGAAATGGCATAACCACCTAAGAAGATGGATTGTGTCAACCATATTTGCTTATCGAAATCTTTAAAGTACATTAGGGTGTTCATACTTTAGAGTGGTATCAAAGTCCAGAATGAAGGAGTTTTTGGTTCATCTACCAAGTCTCTCTTTCACACTAATGTACACATGCAAGCATGTAAAAATGCATATCGTTGAGCAATTTAAGTTTCAAACAGCTCTAAACAAACATATTTCTCCGTAAAAAATGTGAGTTTTTTTGGGTAAAAAATTAACCTATTGTGATATTATGGTTTTGGTGTCAGGCTCATCCAATCACTCTTTCCAATGTGATAATTATCCAGCCAAGGTATAGCAAATAAGACCATTTAAAATTCTGGTGGAAATCCCATTGCCATGTTTAGATACTCCAAGTTTCCATATTTGTAAAAGACGAGTGATGAACACTGAATATGAGATTCAAACATTAACATGTATATTAGTTCAGAGTAAATATCAAAATTTTGGACAAAACTTATCTCAAGAGAGAGCTTCCTTTTAAATTGCAACAGCTATCTGCAGACATCATAAACATATACGAAGATCACATGTGCTTGCATGAAATATGAATTTTTTACACTAAACCGAAAAGATGTGCGTTAATTTTTAGTAAAAGCGTGAATTACGGGATATAACATACCTCGTTTGCCCTTCCAACAGTGGACAATACTTCATCTGCAGTTACTTTTGATAATTTGGCTTGAGATTTTTTTTTTGTAGACACACAGTTCTAAATCAGATATCTTCATTTTCCAAAGATTTCAAATAGATGAGAATAAGAATATTGATGGAAAGACTCATTACTAATCTAAAATAGAACCACGTTGTTTCAAGCATTAAGTTTACATGTTCTCACTCCCACGAAGAACTTTGGAATATTTTCAACAGTACCCATTTCTGGCAGCATCTTAAGCACAGCCTGATAGAAGAAAACTATAAATTTAAAAGGCCACAGAGCAATCAAATTAATAAATCAGAAAATATAACATATGAAGACATGAGAATAAGCAGTACATCTAGATAATGTGTAAGCGGGCTATCACGTGATTAATCTAAAGGTTTTTGTAACTAAACGGTTGTGTTTGTCGTTTATATGTATGTATCATTTTTGTGTCAAAATCAGGTTCCTAACCTCTATCAAAATGGTGGATCATCATCAATAATTAAGGGAAAACAACATAATAATATATTTGTAGAACCCTAACACAGTTTGAAATAATACGCTAGGTGCTAATGATTACACTGGGAAAGGGCCTAGACATGACTTCTAACAAAATGAATGATAAAGATATATTCATTACCTGCTTGTTGCATTGGTTTCAAGGGAAGTACTCCTGGTCGATGAGGATGGAGTGCCTAACGTTCTTGACAATGATATCCCTGTCAGACTTATTCTATGAAATGATATCATTAAATTTCAACTCTATCTGTTTTTGCTCTGCTTTTTCATCATCAAATCTTTAACGCTTGCAAGCCCTATTCTTTTGTACATCTACTGCAATCACACCACCAGTTATAGGCATGTAGGTTTCGAAGAAAAGAAGAGAACACACATAATCAAAGATCATTTTCATACCTTGGTATATAAAGGCTAATATCACTTCTGATATTTTGCTTCTAAAGTTGCCCACTTCGCGAAAATCTTTTGATACCATTTCATCTTGTTGTTCCCGAAATACAAAATAAAAAAGGAATAAGATAATATGTACTCCACAAAATACCATAAAGTAAAAGGATAAGATAATATGTACTTGAGTCCGACACTCAAAGAGGTTCTAAGAGAGATCAATCCAAGTACCCAAGGACATCTAAGTGTTGTCCAGCAAAATTATGCAATTTATTCTGGAAAATCCAACACAACCAATAAGCACAGATGAAATAACAAAGAAATCAAGATGCAAAAACGAAAGTACTTTATGTTAAATCATTTTACGCAAACAAATTCTCTAAATCAGCAGAAGAACAAATTTGCAATTTGCTACTAAAGGTTACTAAACTTTCAAAAGGAAAATAACATTGAACGGAGAGATAATCCCCAAACAAAATTTTGTTGCTATGAACCATTAATTATAAGAAAATTACCCAGACCCAAAAACAAAGAGAAAAAACAAAAATCCCTAAAGTGACCCAACATCCCAACTGCAACAAAACAAAGAGAACCCATCAAAATCAGATTCAATGCTTTTAGTTTTATAACACACACAGAAAATAGACCTTTAAAACACAAAGTACCTTCTTTGTGCTCTTTTTTCCTTTATCTTCTTCCTCGTTAAATGCACATGTTTTTTTGGATGATTAAAAATTATAGGTTTATAATATAATGATCTTGACGTTCAGGTATGCATGTGTAACAGGGTTATTTCAATAAGCAAAGAAAAACAATATAAACTGGATCTAAAAGAAGAGAAGTTCCATACCGTTTAAAATTACATGCCATCTCTCAGATTAAATCTTCAAAGATTGCACTGAGTCAATCTATATACATAAGCCATCTCATTATACGTTTGTTGTTAGCTTTGTAAGAAGAACAGAAAAGCAAAGCGAAGCCCCAATATTTCAAACCAGTAAGAGATTGCATGAATGATATGAGGTAAAGAGATTAACTGATTTTTGATGCAGGCAAGAAGAAATCTCTAATCGACAGATATATTTAGCAAGGAAGACGAATCACTTAAGAGAGATCGTGGGGGAACAAATAGTGATCGATAAATTTCAGGAAGATGGATCGCCGAGTAATAAACATAGAGTCGAAATAAAAATAGTTGGGGTAGTATTTAGCAGTTACGTGGATCTTAAGTTGAGTTGGCACATTTTGATTGGATGATTTTCTATGCTGACGTGGATAGGCTGAGAGTTGAGTATATTGAACTTTTATTATAGTAGTGATATTGATTTGACACTGTAAAATGCCATCCGTTAGTATATGGTTTAGATACACGGCTTTTCGCTAAATTGTTAATGATTTTCAAATATTGTGGATGCATGTATGCGTTTAGCAAAATCTATGTTCCAAAATAAAATCCACACGATTAATGAGATTGTTGATTTTTCACCTCTAATAAGTGGTTCAAACTTTGACTTTGATGTTTTGGTAGTGTTAACCATGGGCAAAGAGCTTGATGAAACTGAGTCTTTTATTCAGACGAGATTAGCATCTCCGCAATGAAAATGTGAACTCATTAATTATGAAAAATTGACAAAATGCGACAATGGGAGCTTTTATTCGATAGAGAACTTCGAGATTTTAAGAAAAACAGATAAACGCGACAAGGTCAATTCTCAAGCATGTGGTTGATAGGAGAAACCATTAACGGTGAGGCCTCCATCAACACAAATGGTTTGACCAGTAATATAGGAAGCTGCTGGTAAACACAAGAATACCACTAGTGATGCAACTTCATTTGGTTCTCCAGCGCGACCAAGTGGAGTTCTTCCCAACAATCCTTCCTTGAATTTGACGTCATCAAGATACTTCAAGAAACACAATTGAGAGATGATTAGAGGTTGTTAACTTGAGAAATAAAAAATGTGGAAAGCTGTCTCTTGTTTTATTATTACAGGTTGAGACAAAGGGGTCCTGATTAGACTTGGCGCAACAGCGTTGGCTCTTATACCATCTTTTGCCCATTCACAAGCTAGATTTCTTGCTAGTTGATTCATAGCTCCTGTAATAAAATTTGCCTTTGGATTTAGAAGTCAATGAAATGAAAAATAAACACTATGTTGATTAGCTAATATTGCATCTATAATAGTACTTTGATTACCTTTCGTTAGACTGTAAATGGACCCAGCTAAAAATGATATAACTCCTGCAACAGAGGAAATGAAGACTATGCTTCCGTAGCCTGATGCCTTTAGAAGAGGATGTGAAAGCTGGCAAAAATGGAAAGCAGATTCCAAGTTTGTTGAGATATGGAAAGCAAAATCGTCTGCTACATATTCTGTTGTTGCCTTTCCGCGAAGTCCACCCACATTGTTCACCTACGTTGAGCAGAACGGTTATTTCTCTTAAATTAAAACGTTTCAACATATATATATGTTTGTAAGTTGTTTCTCTAGTAAGATCATTTACGTACAAGAATGTTGAGTTTGCCATCGAAAAGTGAGGAAACAGTTTGTATCAAAGTTTCTCTCTCGGGACGCGAGGTTACATCACATACTGAACCACTCACTTGAAACCCTTTCTTTTCCCATTCGCTTAAACTTTGATTGAGGAAAGTTTCAGATATGTCGCATACATGGACTCTAGCTCCAAACTCACCTAACTCTTCTACTATGCCATACCTAAACGCTCCATAATGTAAACTCCTTGAAACGCTGAACATTTGATTTGTTAAAAGAAGCAAGGCAACGAATAAAAAGGAAAAACGAACCCGATTCCGCTGGCTCCACCGGTAACAAGAGCCGTCATACCTTGGAGACTCCATCTTTTATCCATTCTACTTGCATATGACTAGCAAGAAATGGCCACACATTATATATAATGATTGTGGACACAATAATAATATTTAGAATGATTGTGGCCACAATAATAATATTTTTTTTCTGAATTTCCAATGGACACCCACGTACTTATTTATCCTCTTCAATTAGACCAGATAGGTTATTTTTTTTTTTTTTGCAGAGGACGAGACAGGTTATTTTCTATCAAGAACGACAATAATTGCTAAGATGGTTTATTTTCAACCAAGGAAACAAAAGCAAGACTCTGAAATTCATATAGTTGACTATGGTTGTGACATAAAGTTATTGAATATTGGTATTGCCGATTTTTTTAAATTTTCATTATTTGAAGACAAGTTTGAATTAATTATCATTCTGTCTACATGATTGAGGAATGTTTTTTTTAGATCTGGGGCGTCCTAAGCTAAAGACTAAATTAATTTCCATGAGATCGGTTAATCAGTGACAAATAAACCTGATTGTTCTACATTTACCACTTGACTACTCAAAAATAAATATTTGACCTGGATTAATAGACAGTTATATATCCAGTAAAATCATCTACACCACTACAATGCGGTTGATTGGATAATTTTTTCAACATAAATTTATTATTTTGTTATATTTATAAGGTTGGATCACATGTATCCGATTTAAACTTTAACTTGCTAATATAAGAATTTTGTGTTGATAACATATTCTAAATAAGATAACGTATATTATATGTATTTATATATTATTATTATTATATCTTTATATATTATGATTAAAGGGACGTGCGATTGAAAGCTTTTTGATTTTTGTGGTGTCTTGCACTAACAAAATATATAAAAAAGAATAACGTAACTCTTATATACTCCTTCCGTTTCGTTTTAGTTGTCGTTCTAGGTTTTTACACGCAGATTAAAAAATCATTTAATTTTACATATTCTCTAGATAAAAACACAATTATCTATACACCTAACCACATTTCATTAAATAGAAAAATAGAATAACAGATAAAATTAATAAATTTTGCATTGAAATTATAAAATGACACTTATTTTGAAACAAAAATTTTTTTCTACAACGACAACTAAATTGAAATGGAGGTAGTATTAAAGAAGAAGCATTGTTTTTTTTTTACTTTTATGTATTATTAATAATTTTGTTATTATGTTTATGTGTTATTTTCACTATCATTTTCACAACTTCAACTTAAATACCCTTTATTTACTGGATTAGTTACAAAAATTGCCATTGGACTCACTAATTCATCATTTACATCAAATATTGTTTTGGCCGACTTTCCAGATATACATATACAAAGCGCTCAAAGCTTACATACAAAGATGTTTGAGTGACCAACTTTTCATATATACAAATACAAAAGGGAAATTGTCAAAATACCATTTTCCTTGTACCACTTTTCAAAAATACTTTAATCACTTTTATCCTTATTTTTTAAGAGGAAAAAACACATTTATAACTCTTGGGTTAAATAATTTAAGACTTAAGATTTAGAGTTAAGGGGTGGTGTAGGGTGGTGTAGGGTGTGGGTAGGGTTTAGGAATTTAAAATTTAGGATTCTAATTAATTTAAAAAAAAATTATCCCTTAAAAAAGTGATATTTTTGAAAATATCTCTTTAATGAAGGTAAAAATGAAAAGTGATACAAGGAAAATAGTATTTTTGAAAAATTCTCCAATACAAAATCAGAAACTCACTCCTTAATCGTACATACAAATACCTCATAAAACTTGGTGATGGAATTAATTACTAGAATATACAAAACGTAACAATAAGAACCAAATAATAGAAAACTCATTAAAGTTAGATTACCAAAAAAAAAAGTTACATACACGAAGTACGTAGCTATTATCTTTCTCATGAAAATAATTACTTTTTTTTTGAGAAAGAAAGTACGAAAAGAAAAGAATTACTTGAACATTCACAATTTTATTACACATGTAAAAGTTTGCTGGTGAAATTAATTACTTGACTAAACTAAACGTAAAATATTAGAACACAATAAAAACTCATGAAAGTTACATACAAGTAGTTTTTTTCATGCAAAAAAAATACATAGACAGCTCTATTTAAATGGATTATAGAAATTGTTTGCATTCACCAAACACTTTATATGGAAATACTTACATGTACATCCCCTAATTTTGCTTATTCTATACGAAAATATATGAGTAATTATGAAAAATTATAATGGAAACTGGTTTATACCATCATATCGTTTACATAAAATTAAATTATTGTATAATGTTGAACTTCCTTTTAAGAAATTAAATTATATTATAAAATTTGTAAATTTATATTTTAAAATTAAATTATAAATTTTAGGAGTATAATATGTTAACTATGATCTATAACTTTATATTCTAAAATTAAATTATATTATAAAAATTTATAGTTATATAATATAAATATTATATTACCTAGTTTTATAGTAAGAGTGTTTTGTGAATATGACTCAAAACAAAAAAAGTCAAATGCAAAACTAACCTATTATTTTTTTTGGAATTTTCATTTGCCTTATTCACTCTACATGTTCGAGTTAGCCATTATTTTTTTAATTTTTGAAATAAGTGTTTTACTCTATCATACTTGTCTTCATCAAGTATTTACAATATTGTAATTGCCATTGCCATCAATACACCAACCACCGTGAACAACCAATTTGAAGCTCTTAATGCACAAAAGTCAATTTTTTTCTCTTACTTTTTCATTTGTTATCCACACAAACCACATCTCTTTCACTTTCTCTCAAAAATCATCGAAAAAATTCAAGATTTTGATTTCAAACTTTGTAAGGTTCATAGAGACACTGAAACGCATGATTCTTGGTCATTAATGAGTTGGTAGCATTCTTGGTAAAATTCTATGAGTTTAGAGAAGCTAAACAAGTCATCTCACAAGTTCAAGATATGAAATTGATTTTTTTTTCCAGATTTGTTCGTGATGAAGACTTTTCTAGAAGTCTTCTTATACGAGAAAACTTCTAGAGAAGTGTTCTGCTCAATGCATAAGTTAGTTTTGCAACTGACCTTTTTCTGTATGTTTTATAGAAGCCTTCTAGGGAAGTTTTCTACCTTTCCTTTGTTAACAAAAAAAGGAGAACCGAGAAGACTTCCAGGGACGTCTTCTCTTCCTAGAGACTTCTAGAGAAGTCTTTTTTACTGTTTAATGAAGTCTCCTCACTGTCATAAGAAGTCTATGTGGGTTACTTTTGCAATTGACAATTAATACTAAAAACTTATTATTTACTGGAAGACTTCTTAAGAAGTCTTTTGACGGAAGACTTCTTGAGAAGTTTTCTCAAATTTTATTCATGGTTTTTGGTCAAACCTTTGGTTCCGAGAGCAGACTTCCCTTCTTTGGAAAAGTCAAATATAGTCAATTACGAAAGTAACCCATGAAGACTTCTTGCGACAGTGAAATCTTCTCACTATCGCAAGAAGTCCTCTCTGGAAAAGTCAAATATAGTGAATTGCAAAAGTAACCCAAGAAGACTTTTTGACAAACTTGGGTTAGTTGGAAAACTAACATTTTTATCGTAGAAGACTTATCTAGAAGTCTTCTGAGATTTTTGAAAAAATTTCAAATTCAAAAGTAATCCAATATTTACAAAGGAAGACTTCTCAAGATGTCTTCTGTAAAGTAGTCTTCTTAAGAAGTCTTCCTTCATAAATTTGTAATTGAAAAAATGACATAAACAAAAGACTTCTTAAGAAGTATTCTCTTAGAAGACTTCCTAAGAATTCTTTTGTGAGAAGACTTCCTAAGAATTCTTTTGTGAGAAGACTTCCTAAGAATTCTTCTGTGACAAGACTTCCTAAGAATTCTTCTGTGAGAAGACTTCCTAAGAAGTCCTATGTGAGAAGACTTCCTAAGAAGTCTTCTATGTTAATCTTTATTAAACTTCAATTTTCTCAAAACTTAAAATAAATTTTTCTTTTTTTTCTTGTTAATTCATGTGTATTAGTCAATATTGAAGCTCTTGAGTGAAATTCATAACTTAACTGGTGATAATTATGAAATTACAAACATTCATGTTTATAAATGTTTATAGCTAAAATGAGAAGACTTCTTATGAAGTCTTCCGTGAGAAGACTTACAGGAAAGTCTTCCGTGGGGAAGTCTTCTGTGAGAAAACTTACTGGGAAGTCTTCTACGTTCGTTTTTGTAAAATTTATTAAGTAACTTTAATATATATTTTCTAAATTTCAAAAGTGTCAAGTAACTTCAATAATATCAAGTCATGTGGTTTAACGTGTCTTATTACAAGATATACTATTTAATTTTTATGAAATTTAAAATTTCAATTTTCACTTAAAATTTAAGTTTTCCGCTTAAATTTTTATTTCCTGCTTAAATTTCCTGCTTACGAGAAGACTTCTCCTGAAGTCTTCTGAGAGAAGACTTAACTTGTTCTAGTGAGACTTATGTATTGTTTTATTTTTTGTGAATTTGATTAAGTTTTCTTGAGAAGTCTTTTCTCTTAGTTTGTAGTAATTTTGACTAAATTTTTATATTGTTTTGGGTAGTATGAGTTAAAATGTTTTTTGTTATGTAGTTTCAATAATGTCAAGCACTTTTGAAAAATAATATTGTATATATCAACATATTTACTAATTATTTTCATTAACATCTTTTCAAATTTACAAAATAATTCATAATTAAAAGAGCACACATAATAATCATTAAACATACCATAAACAAAAGAATTACAAATGGAGCTTGAGATCATTGTTCGACATAGATAAGTTTGGACTCTACTTAAGTGAAATTTTTTTAGTTCAGAAGACTTCCAAAGAAGACTTCCATAAAAGTCTTCTAGCATACAATGCAGTAGAAGACTTTATGGGAAGTCTTCCAGCATAAAATGCATTAGAAGACTTCCCAGGAAGTCTTCTGAAAAGTCTTTTAGAAAAAATCTTTTGAAGTCTTCAAGGAGTTTTTCGGAGTCTTCCAGGAGTGTTCGAAAGTCATCCATAAGTCTTCCGAAGTCATCTAAGTATTCTCTTCCTTCTCCTTCATACAAAAAAGAAAAGATCATATTCTTAACCAAAGAACAGTATCAAAAACAACAAAAGAGTAAAAAAGGTCAAATCTTTAAGCTTGTTAATGCCTCTAGAGGTTTTACCTACATAAAATGTTGTGTTATCTTCTTCTCCTTCACACAAAAAAGAAAAGGCAAAACCATTGCAAACACAAAAGAGGAATCAAAAGGTCATACATTTAACCTTGTTACACTAAGTTGAATATTCAACTTCTTAGAATCTAACATATAAAACACACCAAAAGTACGTATTCAAAATTTATAGATATACCTTTAAAGGAGTGAAAGATGAGAACCATATAATGAAAAATCTGGAAAACAATAAATTAGTGAGAATACATAAGAGAAAAAGGATAAATTAATACAAAACTAGGTGTTTTCAACTCTAAAGAGATTAGAGAGAGGTTGGAGAGTTTTAGATTGAGAAACATTACAATTTTGTTGCAGCCATTTGAGAGGAAGAAAGAGAATGTGTAAATTTTCTTTATATATGGAGACAAAAATCCCAATTAGGTTAAATATTTTTGATATAGGAGACTTCCCGAGAAGTCTTCTAAGAGAAGAATTATGGAAGACTTGTAGAAGACTTCTGAAAGATTTGTGGAAGACTTCCGGAAGACATCACATTAGGCGAAAAACTTATTCTACTAAATTTAAGCGGGAAGTCTCCTAGGAAATCTTCTAGTGCATTATAAAGTCTTCTGGAAATCTTTCAAAACCTTATAATCAAATAACTAACCAAATAACAAAAAAACTTCATTAAACTTAAAATCAACTTATAATATGATTAATATATACAAAAGTAAACACATATAGGTCAAAATTGTTTCTTCAAAAAATTTAAGATTCAAAAATCTAACCTAAAATACAAACAATACTACAACATATGTTACTATGAGATAGTACATGCGTGTGTTATGAAGATGGGGTGAGTTAGAGTTCGTGTTTTGTGATGCATATGGGCTTGTTAAGCCTCGAGAAGAGGCAATATATTTATTGAAATATTTACATTAAGTGTAAATGATATTTCTTGAAGAGGAAAAGGAAAATGAGTTATTCCTTAAGAGAAAAAGAAAAGATGCTTAATTACCTTTGAAAGATTTGGTGCGGAAGTTTTGGTTATCTATACAAGGATGACATGCCTCTATGAAGCAGGGTGTCTATGCAAAATAAGAAAACTGAGAAATATTTGTTTGGTGCTTGTGTGATCAAGCTTTTGGTGTGATTGCTATGTGTTACGTGTTGATGTAGTTGTCGACGTACTTTGAGAGTGTTAGAAAGTTGAAGTCTAGATTCAAAGAGAGTTCAGCTCGGGGTTTGATGATACTGATAAATCAAAGTCTAAACTCTAGGGTAAGTTATAGCTTATTATTGGAGTATCATAAATAATTCTTATAATAGAAATTTTAAGTGTAAAGACTTTCTTCTTCTAGTAAATTTGAAAAGAGAGAGTAGAACACGACACTTAATAACATATATAGTCAAAGCATATCAGATATCACTAGATAAGGACCATTTAAGAATGTAGAGTCAAAGTAGATCGTATATTACTAGAAAAGGACATTTTGAGATAACTTATCCTAAACTGCAGGACCCTTTGTTGACCTTAGAAAATATAGAACCAAACAATACAATATGTGAACCGATTTCTTATACCCAACGATTTACAGAGAAGTTTTTGGAGAGAAATTTCAGACCTCCAACAAAGCCCATTCAATAACAGAGATTCGGCCCTTTACTACCGATAGGCTTGTCAGAATTGGTTCGGTTCCGAGTCGGATCAATAGCGTTCGGACCGATTGAAATGCCTGGGCGAAACCACGCGTCCTCTTATTCGGTCGATTGATCCCATGCTTCCTTCGCTAGCCCAGAAAAGGCCCAGCATGATCCAATCCTTGAGCTCGGGTTTTAGGGCAAACAAACTTAGGTCAAGCGAGGAGAGGGGGATCACTCTATAAAAAGGGAGGAAAGGAGAAGAGACACAGGAGGAAAAAAACGGACCAACTGATTGATGGCAAGATCTAGGGTTTCTAAATAGTAGATCTATATCAATCACCTTGTATCTCTCTTTTTCGAAAAAGGATTCTTTTTGTTTCACAACTTCGATCGAATAGAACATCTTCGTGATTACCCACAAATCATACATTGTTTTGTTGAACCGGGTAAACCAAACTCAGAACTAACAATTGGCGCCCACCGTGGGGCACGCGAAGCAACATTCCCAAACCAGCATGCCTCCTAACGAATCCCCCACTGACGGCGCACCCGGACCGGACGCCGCGACGCCAGCGGACGACAACGTGATGCAACACATCATGGAGCACCTCACACAACAAGAGGAAACCAACAGAGTTACGAATGAGCGTCTGGACGCACTCGCGACGTTGGCGAAGCATAAACGGCATGACAAAGGCTTTTCGCCACGACAAGCCCAACGCCAGCCGGGGATAACCAACAGACCAGCAATACCAACCCCCATGTCAACCCACCAAACGGAGGCGTCGAGTCCTCCACCGATCGACAGATTGCTGAGTTGCATCTTTCGCTGCAAGATGTACATGTAACGCTCCGACCGCCCCTACCGATGAGTCACCCATCCCTATATCGGGCTCGTGGGCCCCACCCCTGTCCGACGGCCGTGCGTTAATTTTTCTAAGGCTCGAAATCATTGTTTACTGTCCCTGCAATCACCACATGACCTTTTCCCGTGTTTTGGCCTCACTCGCACGGTATCGCGAATCACTTCCCGATAGGTCACCCATCCTTTCACTACTCCAGCCCAAGCACGCTTAACTCTAGAGTTCTAAACGGATGTGTGACGGAAAAGGTAAGTCAACTTTGGTGACATAGGTAGCCAAATCAATTCTCTTAAGCCTTTCCACATATCACAACTCGGGATGTTACAGTACATTCCAAAATACACCACGTGGCGACTTCCGCTCCGGAGATCGAACGAGTCCTCGCCGCCTCTCTACGAAATCCTTTCACTAAAAGGATTATGAACATCAAGGTTCAACCGATCGATAACTTCACATTCCTTCGTACTTAGGCAACACAGACCTGACAGATCATATAAAGGCCTTTAACATAGCGATGGGAAGGACCCGTTTCTCTGATGAGGAGAGGGACGCGGGTCTCTACCATCTCTTCGTTGAAAGTTTATCTGGCCCGACCCTCACCTGGTTCTCTCAACTGGCCGAAGATTCGATCAACAACTTCCACGATCTCTCGACGCAATTCTTGAAGCACTAGATCATGTTCACCCATCAAGGCGCCTCCTCAGGGGGCCTCTAGAAAATTTCTCAGCCGGCAAACGAAAGCCTCCAGGATTTCATGGAAATGTTCAAGCAAGTGATCTCCAAAGTTCACTATCCAGATCACATTGCGGTCGAACCCCTACAAAACGCCTTGTGGATACATTTCAAGTTTCGTGAAGACCTCTACTCTAGTCCCACTACGTCGCTGCAAGATGCCCTACACCGCTCCAAGAGCTTCATCTTGATGGAAGAAGATAAGCGGGAGTTCGTCAAAAGGCAACTCGAGCTGAAGCAAGCCGCCTTGAAAGCGTCTGAGACGCATCATGAGCCCATGCAACATGCGCCATATAGCAGGGTAGATAAGAAGAAGGGCTTGGTCAACGCGATCCCCGATGACGAGCAACTGGATCCTGTGATGGCCGTTCGCGGGCCAGGCTGGAACAAGTGGACGTTGGATGCCGAAGGAAAGAGACTAATAGCTTGACTGAATCCTTCGAACGGTCCGTACGATGTGAATAAATGGTGTGATTACCATAAAACCAAAGGGCATGATACTAAAGAGTCCAAGCAATTCCAAGAGGCCCTCCTCGCAGCGTTCGTGAACGGGAACGTAAACCTCGAACCTCCACGACAGAAGATCGCCAAGACAACAAAAGCTGGAGCAAGAGCAAAGACAAGAAGAAGAAAGGACAAGACGACCAGACGGACGACTCCCCATCCAAAGGTGATGTCGCCCTATCTTCGCAGGGCGACGATTCCGCTTCTGAGGAGGAGAAACCGAAATCCCGTCGCAAGATCTTTGCGATCAAAATGACCTGCCGGTCCCTTTCCATTGAAAACCAACTAATGGACATTACTCAGTCTTTTCGTATAGCCATGACGGAGAGCAGCCAGTTATTTACAAACAAGTGAAGACCTATGCGGTTCACTCAAACAGAAAACTACGCCATCGACGACTCAACCCACTGCCCCCCCCCCGATCTTCGGCAGACAATCGACAACTTGAAACTTGGGAGGCTGAACGCGACGGATGTCCGTCATTCGCTCAATGCTAGGAAACGTGACCTTCGATCGGTAATCAACTCCAAAGTGGCTGATCTGCGCATCAAACTCAATCGGCCAGCCCTCGACCGTCCCGTGACCACTTCGACCCCGGATCCTCCCGCAGCTTCAGATCTACAGGCAACGTTGAACAGAACCAGAGCAATGTAGTCAGAAAAATCAGCACACATGAATGTAATCATTGGAGGGTCACCCCGTTGTAAAGATTCCATTCGGTCCGTCAGGGAATTTCGGTGGAAAGCCATCGTCGTTCAGCAGTGGCACGCCTTCACAAGAAGCAACTCAGAGATAACATTCTCCGCCGAAGACGCTTCAGGGGTTCACATGCCCCACAATGATTCTCTCCTCGTCAAAATCGGGTTTGGGGATTGCGAAGTCACTAAGGTCCTCATCGATACCAGTAGTTTTTTCAACCTCATCTTCAAAGACACTCTCGATAAAATGGGCATTGACCTTTGTGCCGTCAAACCTCCGCTCGTACGCTAACAGGGTTCAACCGGTCGTCCGAAACGATGCTCGGCACCATCACAATACCTGTCCATGCACAAGGCGTGAATAAAATCGCCAAGTTCTCCATCATAGACGTGAAGACACCATACAAAACCATCCTCGGTTCCCCATGGATACACGCGATGATGGCCATTCCCTCAACTTACCATCAATGCGTTAAGTTCCCAGGTTCTGACGGCCGTATTTTCATCCTTCGCAGCGATCAAGCTGCAGCCCCCGACATCCTCGTCACCGAAGATAAAACCCGACGGACCCCCACCCACATTAATGCGGTAGCCAAGCCGACCCAGAAGCTCCTCCCACTGAAGGAAGAAATCCTTAAGGTTCCGATTGATGAGAACAATCATAGCAAGACGATCATGATTGGCGCTTATCTACCCAACACAACAAGGGACAATACCATTGCCTTTTTACGGAACAATGCCTCGACCTTTTCCTGGTCAACGTCAGACATGAAAGGAATAGGCCCTTCCATCATAACCCAAGAGCTCAACGTCGATCCAACTTTCAAACCTGTTTGGTAGAAAAGATGCAAGCTAGGACCAGAGCGATCGAAAGCAATTGATGATGAAGTCGAACGACTACTCAGCGCATGCTTTTTCACTGAAATCAAATACCCCGAATGGCTGGCCAAACCGGTAGCGGTCAAAAAGAAGAATGGTAAGTGGCGTATCTGCATCGATTTCACTCACTGATTTGAATAAGGCATGCCCGAAGGACAACTTCCCTCTCCATCATATCGATCGCCTCATCGAATCAACAGCCGGGAATGAACTGTTGACATTCATGGATGCATTCTTGGGATACAACCAGATCGTCATGCATCCACATGATCGCAAAAAATGGCATTTATCACATATAAGGGAACGTACTGCTATAAAGTCATGTCGTTCCGGCCCAAAAACGCGGGTGCAACCTACCAGCGTCTAGTCAATTGAATGTTCACCGACCGACTGGGAGATACCATGGAAATATATATAGACGATATGCTGGTAAAATCTCGCGTGGCGACTGACCTCCTTAATCACTTGACAGCGTGTTTCCGCACTCTGAACATATACGACATGAAGCTCAACCCCGCTAAATGCACGTTTGGAGTCATGTCCGGCGAGTTCCTCGGATATATAGTGACTCAGCGAGGAATAGAGGCATATACAAAGAAAATCTCTGCAATCCTGGACATCCCAAGCCCCAAGAACAGCCGCGAAGTTCAATGGTTGACCAGTCGGGTAGAAGCACTCAACAGATTCATCTCACGATCAACCAATAAGTTTCTTCCCTTATACAACTTGTTACGTGGCAACAAGAAGTTCGTTTGGGATGAGAAATGTGAAGAGGCGTTCAACCAACTCAAACACTATCTCACTACCCCACCGGTACTGTCCAAACCCAACAAAGGAGAGACACACTCTATCTTTATATCGCTGTCTCACACACGGCGGTCAGTAGCGTCCTTGTCAAGGAGGATCATGGCGAACAGAAACCGATCTTTTATACCAGCAAGACGATGACCGACGCGAAAGTTCGGTACTCTACTCTGGAGAAATGGCCCCAAATTTCATCACTTCAGCAAGAAAGCTCAGACCATACTTCCAATTGCACTCGATCGTCATATTGACTAATCATCCTCTCCAAACGATCATGCAAAACAGGAATCAATCCGTCCGTCTATCCAAATGGGCTATCGAATTACGTGAACACAATATCACTTATCATAGAAAACCAGCCGAGAAATCCCAAGTGTTTGCCGATTTCATCATCGAACTCCCCAAGGAGCTCGAGTAGGACATTGTGTTACCAAAAAACCGTTGGATTTTAGATGTCGATGGGTCGTCCTCCGTCAAGGGATCAGGCATTGGTATTCATTTGCAGTCACCGACAAGAGAGTTTGTGTCATCTCCTCGAAAACACGCACGGTCGTCGACACATCTATTTCCGCCGCCATCACCATGAAGGAAACGCCGATCCGAATCACCCCATTCATCAGTTGAGTCATGGCAATGCCCCGCCGAGCGCAGTAGGAGGTGATGAGGCGCGGGATCAGAAACCAAAGTTTGGAGTCCCTTTCAAAAAAGACTCGTAAACACATTGATAGCCGAGCGGAGGAGTCCACGGGTGTTGGTCGGGCCTCAAGATCATGAAAGTGACCCCATGCGCATTGCACTCCTTCATTAATGCGGAGACGCCTTTTAGGCTGGACCACGTTGAGAGCATGTCGTCCCAGTCTTGACCTTTTATTTCAGCTTCCAGTGAAAGATCTGGGAGCTGTTTGATCGTCCCGTTATGATAATTGTAGAACGGAATCAATCGCCCGCTGGCCTTAGGCCTGTCGATACGTCGGTCGGCCACCACGATACTCAAATCTCGCTCGTTCTTCTCAATCTCAACGAGCTCCGTCTCGGGCGAAAGACGATCGGTCTCACTGCTAGATGAAGAACTAGGCTCGGTGCGGCCAGTCTCCAATTCAGCATCCTCAGCGACCTGGGTTCAGAAGGGGCACATCGTTGGAGACGTTGCGATGAGCCCTAATCGTGGAACCTAGTAACTTCGGGCCGATCGACGTCTCCCTGGGAGGACTCAGGGCGATCCGGATGCCCTTCCCTTTCTCAGATGAAGAGTATTTTTCCCGACCGGAAGACATTACTCGCACAACCGTAGGGATAGAAAGAATAACCGGAAAATTCGAAGATCGGCGGTGGCAAATCGGAAATTGAAGAACAACGGTAAAGAAAAGGAAATCGAGAGAAAATGGGAGAGAGAAAGTACCTTTTTGGAATCTTGAGAAAATGAAGTAGCAAGGGAAGGGGGTGCCCTATTTATAGCAAAGAAAACACGGGCTTCGAGGACAGCGTAATGATTAGGCCAATCGGGCCTATTAAGCCTAAAGGACGCCTCATTCCCTGCAAAAACCAGAAATTGTCGACTGGTTCTCAACAAACCGGACCAGTCGAACCAACCCGACCGACCGACTCGTGGAGAACCCAAAGAATGTTCCAGATAAGTCAGATGGACTCGCCTCGTCCGAGGGGATAGCCAAGCAACCAGCCCTGAGAGGATCATGGAAAGATGAAACACATGCCAACCGAGGCATGGCCGATTCTGTTATTGTCCGGACCTATTCTTCACTACTCCATCGGACCGAGCAAGCACTGCTGGATGAACTAAAGGGGGGGGTGGCTTACTGTTGGAGAGAAATTGCATACCTCAAACAAATCCCATCCAATAACAGAGATTCGGTCCATTACTACTGATAGGCCTGTCGGAATTGGCCCGGTTCCGAGTCGGATCAATAGCGTCCGGACCGATCGAAAGGCTTGGGCGAAGTCACGTGTCATCTTCTTCGGTCGATTGATCCCATGCTTCCTTCTCTAGCCCAAAAAGGCCCATCAGGATCCAATCCTTGAGCTCGGACTTTTTAGACAAATGAACATAGGGCAAGCGAGGAGAGGGGGATCACTCTATAAAAAGGGACGAGAGGAGAAGAGACAGAGGAGGAAAAAACAGACCAAGTGATTGACGACACGATCTAGGGTTTCCAAATAGTAGATCTATATCAATCACCTTGTATCTCTCTTTTCCGGAAAAAGAATCTTTTTGTTTCCTAACTTCGATTGAATAGAATGTCTTGATTACCCACAAAATCATACATTGTTTTGTTGAACCTGATAAACCAAACTTGGAACTAACAGAAGTGTTTAAGTTAAAACAAACTTCATATCAGATTTATTTATAGGTTGTGATGGAGATCATATATTAGTAGGATTGAAAATTCAGTAAAGAACGTTGGTGATCGTGTATCTTATGTTGAAATGCATCGAGACAGGAAATCACCTCTACTAGTGACAATATTCTCGAATCAACCTACACTTCTAACTGAAACCATCTCTCACTGATTTGGTCACCGACAATGCGATGGACAAGACTCATATGTATCTCCTCTGCTATGATTTAAGCTCTGCAGAGAGAGAATTGGACACGGCCAGTCTTCACTACCTCATAAACATCTCACCAAGATGATTGACAGAACTGTAAGAAACATAATTCTTTGTTTTGGAGAAACATGAGAATTTGTATATGATGATGCGATACAAAAGTGGGTATCAAAAAGTGCTTTAGCGTTTTGACCCAAAAAAGCATCAGCGTTAAAAATCAATCTAAGAAGCATTTATTGTACAAACCTGGCTTTTGGTTGAATTAATTTGAAATTCATTAAAAAAATTCAGTAATGAAGCTGCTCTATGCAAAGACAAAGTGGAATTTTGTAAAGCAAAGAAACTAACAGAACCGCAGGTTCCAAAAGATGAGAGACATTACTGTAGCAGAATCTTTTATCCACGCAAGATTAGTATACCCACATGGAATTGTGATCTTGATAGGATACCAACAATGGAAGATGATGTTGGAGAGTTGGCGCCAAGAAGATCAACTCGTGCAAGAATTCCAAATCATAAGTATTTGGATTAGTGAGGTCACGTGGTCTCTCTCTTTTAACATTTTAATTATTCAAATAATAGAATAGGTCTTCCTGAAGACTAGTTCTCCACTTTGATATCGTTTCCGTATTGTAAGGAGTGCATGACTCCACCTTCTTGTCGTTCACGTTTTGTAAGGAGTCCATGACTCCAACTTTCCTACGTTCTATTTATATCAATGAGAAAAACCAGAAAAGGTAGACTTATCTACCACAAAAACCTGTGTATTGTTGTTTCACAAACAATTCTCTTTGGCTTTGAAGAGGGACCTTAGCAATTTGGTATCAGAGCCAGTGGTTCTTGCGGCGGCATTCATCGTGAATCAACGTCCATCAAGAACATCTTTTCTTTCCATCATTTCGTTTTTTTTTCTTCCACCATACACCATTCCGCCTAGAAACACCAAAAATTCAACCAAAAATCAGGTTGTGGTTAAAAATCTGAGAGATACAACCATGACCAACAAAGAGAGACTTGAGAGCCTTGAAGTAAGCATGGGAATGATGCAGGATGAGTTCGAGAAGCTTTCTGCAGGGATCGACGGTCGACTCAGAGGAATGGAGGGCTCATTCCAACGAACCCTAGAAGAAACTCTAGGACGAATGCAGGAGATGGTTGCGCGCAGTCGTGAGGGAGGTCCAAGTGCGCCACGGCAGAGCAGAGACGCCACTACACGTCATTCAGGCCCCCGTCAAGAGGATACAGTAAACCCCTTTGCTCCAGCACGGGCTAATGCTCACCACGTGAAACTCGAGTTTCCTAAATTCAGTGGAGGAGATCCAACTGAATGGATGAGCAAGGCAAAGCAATACTTTGGATACCATGACATGCCGATCGAGCAACGCGTGAGCTTTGCCTCATACCACCTAACCGAGGAAGCGAACGAGTGGTGGCAAGCTATCACAAAGGCGAGAGGGATGAACCCACATCACATTCCATGGGAAGCCTTCGAGACTGAATTATGGACACGCTTCGGTCCAATTGATGGAGAAAATTTTGACAAGGCCTTGTCCCATATCCGACAGAAGGGATCCTTGATTGATTACCAGCGAGAGTTTGAGAGACTTCAGAACAAGGTGGAGGGGTGGACGGAGAAAGCGTTGGTAGGAACCTATATGGGGGGACTTCACACCACCATCTCCAGTGGTATTCGTATCTTCAAACCAAGGACTCTGACCGAGATTATCAATCTGGCAAGGATGCGTGACGATCAGTTGCAACAGGAGAAACGTTGGAGTGGTCAGAGACGTTACAACCAACCAGCTCCTCTCGATAACCCCCGAACAGTCAACTCTTCTCCAACTGGGAAAACAGAGGTACCAAGGAAATTAACTTGGGATGAGTTAAAACGTAAACGAAGTCTTGGGTTGTGTTTCAGTTGTGATGAGAAATTCGCGCCAGGCCACAAATGCAAACAGCCCCAACTCTTTCTCATGGCAAGCGAGCAAGATGACGAAAAGGAGGACAACGCGACGACGGAGGATACCGACCAGTCACCGGAGATCACTCTTCACACCTTGTCAGGATGGGATTCTCCGACGACCCTACGCCTCCGCACCGAGATCGGATAGAATACTTTTCTCGCCTTGGTCGACAGTGGATCGACCCACAATTTCATTAGTGAGAGGGCCGCTCAACGGCTTCGGCTTAAGCTCACTCCGACGGCACCCTTCTCTGTCTGGGTTGCCAACGGCTCACCGTTAACGTGTGGAGGTAGATACTATATGGTGGTCCTGCAGATCGGTGATGCCAGATTCACGGTGACCCTTCATACGCTTCCTTTGGTGTGCTTAGACCTAGTTTTAGGAGTTACCTGGCTTGAAAGTTTGGGCCCAGTAATTTGTGATTGGAAAGCCCAAACTATGCAAATTGATTGGGAAGGCAAGACTCAAACTCTTCACGGGCTCCATTCATCACTCATTCGGGCCACGAATCCTGATGATATTCTCAAAGAGGCTCGGCAAGGCCAAACACTTTTTGCGATCTGTCTCGCAAGCGCCGAGTCGTCTTTGTTGCCGGTGGCTAGGGAGTTACAGGAAATTATACAAGAGTTTGACGAGCTGTTTGCAACACCTACGAGTCTACCACCGCAACGAGACATTGAGCATCGAATTGCTCTCAAGGAAGGAACAGATCCGGTTAACGTACGACCGTATCACTATGCGTATTTTCAGAAAGAGGAGATTGAGAAAAAGGTCACCGACATGCTCAGCTCAGGGATTATTCAACCCAGCTCCAGCCCTTTTTCATCACCGGTCCTTCTGGTGAAAAAGAAAGACGGTTCATGGCGGTTCTGTACGGATTACCGCGCTCTGAACAATGCCACGATCAAGGATCGTTTCCCAATTCCCACGGTAGACGACATGCTCGACGAACTCCACGGTGCAGCTTACTTTACTAAGCTCGATCTTACAGCGGGATATCACCAGGTACGGATGCACCCGCCAGACATTTCGAAAACCGCCTTCAGGACGCATAATGGTCATTACGAGTACCTCGTGATGCCGTTCGGGTTATGCAATGCCCCATCCACATTTCAGGCGCTCATGAACTCTATTTTCAGGCCACTCATGCGTAAATCAGTGCTGGTCTTCTTCGATGATATCCTTGTTTATAGTAAGGATTGGGAATCACATCTCGTTCATGTCCGAGAAGTCTTCACCATATTACGCAACAACAAGCTCTCCGTCAAGTTCAAGAAGTGTGATTTTGGCAAACATGAGCTCGAGTATTTGGGTCATATCATCACCAACCAAGGCGTTAAGGTGGACAACTCCAAGATCGCAGCAATGTCCAAGTGGCCGGCACCAACAAACATCACCGAACTCAGAGGATTTCTTGGTCTGACCGGTTACTACAGAAAATTTGTACAAGATTATGGTCTGATCGCTAGGCCTCTGACTAACCGCTTACGTAGAGGTCAATTCACGTGGGATGAAGAAGCGGAGATAGCGTTCAACAAGTTAAAGGAGGCAATGACGACAACTCCAACCTTGGCCTTACCCGACTTCTCTAAGCCATTTTTCATCCAGACTGACGCATCAGGAGAAGGTATCGGTGCTATTCTAACTCAAAATGATAAACCTATTGCATTTTTGAGCAGAGCCTTGGGAGCAACAAAGAAGACATGGTCAACGTATGCTCGGGAGATGCTGGCTATTATTATAGCAATACATACATGGCGGCCATATATCTTGGGTCGACGTTTCACTATTGAAACGGATCAGTGAAGCTTGCGTTATTTATTGGAGCAGAGGATTCTTACACCAGAACAACAAAAATGGATGGGAAAGCTGGTAGGCTATGATTATGAGATCGTCTACAAGCCAGGAAAAGCTAATGCCGCAGCAGACGCCTTGTCTCGTGTTCCTGACAGTCCCGTCCTACACGCTCTGTCCACCACTGGTGTTTCTCTCTGGAACGTCCTGAGGAAGCTCGCCACAACTGATCCCTACTTGATCTGCGTGGGTAAGACAGCCACCGAAAAGCCGGGCAAACCATACGCCTGGAAAGAGGGTCTCCTTTGCTACAACAACCGAGTCATCATACCTCCAGATTCACCCTTCGTCGCTCAGCTGCTCCATGAACATCATGACACACCTATGGGGGGTCATTCAGGAGTCTTGCGTACATTCAAACGCTTGTCTCGACAGTTCTATTGGCCCTCAATGCACAAGAGCGTCATGGAGTATGTGTCTCACTGCGATGTTTGTCAACACGCCAAGTCCCAGACATTATCACCGGCGGGTCTCTTACAACCTCTCCCTATCCCAAATCAGGTCTGGGAAGATGTATCCATGGACTTCGTGGATGGGTTGCCACGATCAAGCAATCATACGTCCATCTTAGTAGTGGTTGACCGTCTAAGTAAGGCAGCTCATCTCATTCCTCTCACACATCCATACACAACGTCTCAGGTGGCAGCACGGTTCATAGACATTGTTGTTCGGTTGCATGGGATCCCACGTTCCATCCTCAGCGATCGAGACCCCATTTTTCAGAGCAACTTTTGGAGGGAGCTCTGGAAACAGTCACACACAAAGATACGCATGTCCTCTGCATATCATCCTCAGTCCGACGGCCAAACCGAGGTGGTCAACCGCTGTATTGAACAGTTTCTGCATTGTTTTGTTCAACATCGTCCAGCACAGTGGAGCCATCTACTTTCGTGGGCAGAGTACTGGTACAATACCACCTTTCACGTGTCCACAGGAATGACCCCATTTGAAGCTTTATACGGCCGACCACCACCTTTGATGCCCAGGTATGAAGTTGGTTCTTCTCTTGTGGAAGAAATCTATGAGCAGCTCCATGATAGAGATGAAGTGTTGTCCGAGTTAAAGGATAACCTCCAGGCAGCTAATAATCGTATGAAACAATTTGCTGACCGTAAACGGAGGGATGTTGAGTTTCAGGTCGGTGAATGGGTCTTCCTCCGGCTTCAGCCCTACCGCCAGAAATCTATCCTTCGGCGATCATCACAGAAGTTGGCAAATCGTTTCTTTGGTCCTTTTCAGATTGAGCAACGGATCGGCCAAGTTGCGTACCGACTCAAGTTACCAGAGGGCTCTCGTATTCACCCTGTTTTTCACGTTTCGTTGTTGAAGAAACGTCTCGGCAATGAGGATCCCACCTCAGTTGAACTTCCACCACTCAGAGCCAACGATTTAATCATTCTCAATCCAGAAGCAGTTCTCCAAACACGACAAGTCAAGTGCGGCGTCACAGAAATCACAGAGATGTTGATCAAATGGCACAAACTTCCAGCGGAGGAGGCTACATGGGAAGATCAAGCTCAGTTCCAGGCAAGCTTTCCTGATTTTGAACTGAACCTTGAGGACAAGGTTCTTTTGGAGGCAGGGAGTGTTGATAGGATACCAACAATGGAAGATGACGTTGGAGAGTTGGCGCCAAGAAGATCAACTCGTGCAAGAATTCCAAATCATAAGTATTTGGATTAGTGAGGTCACGTGGTCTCTCTCTTTTAACATTTTAATTATTCAAATAATAGAATAAGTCTTCCTGAAGACTAGTTCTCCACTTTGATATCGTTTCCGTATTGTAAGGAGTGCATGACTCCACCTTCTTGTCGTTCACGTTTTGTAAGGAGTCCATGACTCCAACTTTCCTACGTTCTATTTATATCAATGAGAAAAACCAGAAAAGGTAGACTTATCTACCACAAAAACCTGTGTATTGTTGTTTCACAAACAATTCTCTTTGGCTTTGAAGAGGGACCTTAGCAGATCTCGTTTATGTTTCCGTACACACACTCACATCGTGAGGTTTTTATTCGAGTTTAAAGACAGTTACAAAACGCTACAAGCCATTCTCAAGCCTGTGACTGATAGGAGAAACCGTTAACCGTAAGGCCTCCATCAACACAAATGGTCTGACCTGTGATATAGGAAGCTGCGGGTAGACACAAGAACACTACTAGTGATGCAACTTCATTCGGCTCTCCAGCACGACCAAGTGGAGTTCTACTCAACAATTCTCTCTTGAAACTGACGTCCTCAAGATACTTTAAGAAACAAAATTGAGAGATGACTAGAGGATGTCAGGTCGCTAAATTCACAAAACAAGATATGTAATTTTTTGATATTATTATTACAGATTGAGACTGTCGAGTCTTGACAACATTAGGTGCAACAGCATTGGCTCTTATGCCATCTTTTGCCCATTCACATGCCAAATTTCTAGCTAGCTGGTTTAGAGCTCCTATAAAAGAAAATCAACATAACATAAAGAGAAAAAGTTCATGATTAGCTAGTCTCGCAAATGATTCTAGTAGTAACTGTTATTAATTACCTTTTGTTACACCATAAATGGATCCACATTCAAATGATACAACCCCTGCGACAGAGGACAAGAAGACAATGCTTCCATAGCATGAAGCCTTTAAAAGAGGATGAGAAAGCTGGCAAAAATGGAAAGCAGCTTCCAAGTTTGTTGAGCTATGGTAAGCAAAATCTTCTGCCACATATTCTATTGTTGGCTTCCCACGAAGTACTCCCACGTTATTTACCTATATGAACAACAGAAAGATTTTTCTTTAGAAAAGCTCAATATGCTCCCAAGGAGATTATGAGCTTCTTCCCGGAACTTCGTGCAATAAAAAAGTATGCTTAGTTGTTTATTAAAGATCATTTACTTACAAGAATGTTGAGTTTGCCATCGAACAGGGAGGATACATTTTGTATCAATGCTTCTCTCTCAGAACGTTGAGGTTACATCACACACTGAGCCTTTGACTTGAAACCCTTTCTTTTCCCACTCACTTAAACTTTGATTGAGCAGCGTTTCAGATATGTCGCATACGTGGATTTTAGCTCCAAAATTAGCTAATTCCTCTACTATGGCATACCTAGACATTCCAAAACTTTAAGTTCCTTAATTTTTTTTATGTTAAATAGAATCAGAAGAAAGGTTAAAAGAGGTGATATAAAATAAACAGAGAAGAAAGGGTACCCGATTCCGCTGGCTCCACCGGTTACAAGAGCAGACATACCTTGAAGACTCCATCTTTTATCCATTTTTTTTTTGTTTTTGTTTTGTGATTAGCAATGACCAGAAATGCCACAGATAATATATACATACGATAAATGTGGATGAAATAAGTCCTAAAGGACCTAAACCCTAATTAATGATTATGTTTGTTTGTGTGGTGGAAATGTCATGCAGTCGTAAGAGAGAACATCACTAAAATATCTAAACTAGTGACCCAAGGCAAAATTGGCTTTTAAATAAAAAACTTCTATCAAAAGAGACTTAGGCATTTGTCTCTTTCAAAACTAACTTCACTAACACGAGACAACCGAAAATAAGTGTCGAAATGAAGAACAAAATGTGATGAGTTGAACATGTAAAGCCTTTAATTCTGAGCCGAAATTTAATTATTTCAAAGTTTTTTAACGATTGTATGATATATAAACAAGTTAAAATCCATAAAAAACAATACCCTAATCTACTTTTTGTAATTTTTATCTAAAAGCATATCCTGGTATTTAAAATATATATATATATATATATAATCAAATCCTTATTAGCCAACGAAAACCATACTGCAGCCAGTATTTAAAACTCAATGTCTGATGTCAGACACTATCAAAGAGTTAAAAGATTTGATATGAGTTCACAGTTTTTGATACTAGATCACTGGACACCTAGTACAAAACAGAGGATCAGTTAAGACAAAAGGCTTTCAGCAGTATCTCTCTGAGAGGCTCTCATGCATCACAAATTTTCTCCTCCATCCTCTGTTTTGTACTAACAAAATAGTGTCTTAACTGATCATAACCACTGGACACCTAGTACACAACATGTTCCTTTATTCGGTTGTCTCTAAACTTTTATTTCGTATGAGATCGAGAAACCTCTGTGGTATCAAATACTACTAAACTTATTGCCGTGCAAAAGCTTATCATGTTGGACGGTGGCAACTTTGGAGATTGGAAGGAGAGGATGCAACACACTATCAAAGGAATTCATGAGGATGCTTGGACTACTGTAGAAAAAAGCTGGTCCGCTCCCACCATGCTTATGGCTGACAAG
>CAJHQP010005456.1:0-45886 GCA_905132765.1 Moricandia arvensis
ATGTTCTAGTTAGTATTAGGCTATGATAATGGAGTCATCAATTGGTGTAGTGATGAATGTGTTTAGATATATGTCACCTTGGTTTGGTTGGTTGTGATCAATGGTATAGTGATAAATGTGTTAGATATATATCACTTCGGTTTGGTGGGTTGTGATCAATGCATTGATACTTCTCTTCAATCTATAAAAATATTTCCTTTTCCTCTTTCTTGAATACATTTCTTGAATCCATTGTTCTTTTATTTTCTCTTACTTGATCGTGCTTTGTAAATGGATTCTAATCTATTTACGCAAACCTCAAACTTTGTTGACTTACTTACTAGTCAACAAAGTACTTCCTTTGGTAACTATGAAGATAGTGTCAAACTATCTTCATCTCAAGTTCTTTCTCTTGGGCATTCTAGGTACCGAAGATTCAAACTTCAGTGGAAAATATCGGGAACGAAGGAAGTGGACGCCCACGGATGATGTTGTGATGATCAGCTCGTGGCTAAACACGAACAAAGATCAAGTTGTTGGGAACGAGCAAAAATCAAGCGCTTTCTGGAAGAGAATTGCAACATACTATGCGGCAAGTCCGAAGCTTGCTGGCTGCGAACAGAGAGAGGCTAGTCACTATAACCAACGGTTGGCACAGATGAATGACTTGGTGTGCAAGTTCTGTGGATAATATGAAGCTGCAACTAGAGAGAAAAGTAGTGGTTGCAATGAGAATGATGTCCTCAAAAGAGCTCATGAAATATTCTACAACAACCACAAGAAGAAATTCACCCTTGAGAACGCTTGGAAGGAGTTGCGGAACGACAAGAAGTGGTGTGACCTTTCTACTAATAAAAAAAAATGGGAGCTCAAAGAAGAGGAAGTGTGATGACGGTGCAGATTCATCAAGCTCTCAAGCAATTGAAACGAAGTGTCATGCGGGTGTTAAGGCAGCAAAGACCCGTGATAAGAAGACTATGGTAGAGGAGAATGCGCTGAAAGCGCTTCAGAGTATGTGGTCCATTAAACAACAAGATTTTGGCAATGAAGGAAAGGTTGTCGAAGATGACTCTACTTGACTCTCTTATTGCAAAAAAAAAAAGAACCTCTAGCCGAATATGAAGAATCCCTCACGAAGAAGCTCATCAGTGACTTAATGGTTAATTAGTTTAAGTGTACTTGTAGTTACTAAAATGTAGCTGCTTAATGTTTAAGTTTGTTTTAGCTTAACTCTTTGTTACTTGGTCTTGTTATAAATGTTTCTTATTCTTGTTATAAATGCTTCAGAAATGATGATATAAATGCTTCTGGTTATTGATTCTGGTTATGTTTGTGTTTTGTTATTGATGATATGCATTATGTATTCTTGTTCTCATGACTTGTGTTTGTGTTTGTGTCCTTACTTTCAGGTCAAAACAGAGTCAAAGAGTGGAATATTGGGAGTGGAAGAATCACAAAGCAAACAGAGTCTTGTAGTCTAGTGTCACATGTGTATTCTTTTGTCACGAGTGTTGTAGTCTAGTGTCACGAGTCTTGTAAGATTGTAGTGGAGTCTTGTATTCTAGTGTCACATGTGTATTCTTTGTGTCACTTGTGTCACGGATTGTAGTCTTGTGTCACTTGTGGTATTTTCGTGTCACTTGTGTCGCGGGTTGTAGTCTCTATATAAAGTTTGTATTCACCAAACATGTTATTCCATTCTTGTCATCTTAAAAATTCCATTATTCTCATCTCTATATTAAGTTTGTATTCGCAAACTCATCTTCTCTCCTTCTCACCAAGCAAATTGATTGTGTTTCCATTGTTCTCATCTTTAAAATTTCTTCATTTTGATCACATATATGGTTTTTCTTCTTCACAAAACACTTCTGAAGGATCAATTGATGATACTTTTGATCAATATTTTGATCAACATTTTGATCAAACGTTGAGAATTTTTCCATTGACTATGGTGATCAAGAAGAAGAAAGGAGAAGAAGGGAAAAACGAGTTTATATCGAGAGAAATCGTGAAGAGGGCGACTTACGTTTATGGAATGATTATTTCAGTGAAACTCCAACATATCCTGAAAATCTATTCCGCCGGCGATTTAGAATGAACAAGCCATTATTCATGCGTATTGTTGATCGACTCTCTAATGAAGTTCAATTCTTTCGACAAAAGAAAGATGGTCCCGGAAGGCTTAGTCTCTCTCCCCTTCAAAAGTGTACAGCGGCCATTCGTGTCTTGGCATATGGTTATGCGGCTGATACGGTTGACGAATACCTTTGACTTGGTGAAACTACTACTCGGTCATGTGTCAAAAATTTTGTGGAATCAATAATATATTTATTCGGCGAAGAATACCTAAGAAGACCAACATCACATGATCTTCAACGTCTAATTGATATTGGAGAGCATCGTGGATTTCCCAAGATGATAGGAAGCATCGACTGTATGCATTGCGAGTGGAAGAATTTTCCCCACTACTTGGTAAGGTCAATGTTCACATGGTTCGAGAAAACCCATAATCGTTTTAGAGGCGGTTGCTTTCATATGGTTTATGGATATGGCATGCGTTTTTCTATCTCCAGGTACTTTAAATGATATCAATATTCTTGATTGTTCACTTGTTTTTGATGACAAAATAAAAGGTCAAGGTCCTCAAGTCACTTTCTCTGTCAATGGAAACCAATATCTTATGGATTACTATCTTACCGATGGTATTTACCAGAAATGGACAACTTTTATCCAATTTATTCCAATACCACAAGGACCGAAAGCGGTTTATTTGCTCAACATCAAGAATTTGTCCGAAAGATGTTGAGCATGCTTTTGGAGTCTTGCAAGCTCGTTTTTGCATTGTTAAAAATCCTACACTTTTTGGGGATAAAGTCAAAATTAGAAAGATTATGAGAGCATGTATCATACTCCATAATATGATAGTAGAAGACAAACGAGATAGATACACTCAATTTGATGTTTCATAGTTCCAACAAGGAGAAGACAACGTAAGTTCACAAGTCTATCTCACATATTCAACAGATATCCCTACAAATATCGCCAATATGATGGGTATTCGGACTACAATTTTTGATAGACAAATGCATCAACAACTGAAAGTTGATTTGGTTCAACATATATGGCGTAAATTTGGACGTGATGAAGACAACAACTGAGCTCAGATGCTTCTTTCAAATTATTCTCGTTTATTTTCCTAATCTTTGTTTTTTTATGTTTTATTTGAAAATCTATGTTTAAAATGTTATCTTTCACTATGTTTTATTTAATAAATAAATTTTATTTTAATAAAACAATGTTTAATATTTTTTAAGAACCCTTAATTAAGAGACTAGCATTGGAGCACAAAATGTTGGTGTCTGTTAACTAAGTCTCTTAATTAACATTTAATACTTAAACCTCATTAAGAGACCTTAAGTGAGTTTTTGGGTTAATGATGCTTTTAGTGATATACATTTTTGAAGAAGCTTACGTGTCAATATTTGCCCTAGTCAATAGATGATATAGCAACATAAGAAGAGAGAATAGTCTACTTTATTATTATAGATTTGTAAACATTTTAATATTGATTAGTTATATTATAAATTACAATTAAATAAACATTAAATGGGAGCAAGGAAAACGCTTTCATGTGACTTTCACAATATATTGTTTTCAATTTGTAAAAATGGTATTGTAATCAAAAAAATAGTTTGCTTTTGAAACATATTTGGAATACATATGTATCTTGAAAGAGAGTTTTTAGTGACACAGTGATTATACATGTTCCTTGGACGCAAAATACAATAGCGGAAAGTCTTGTTTCAGTGTCAGATCTCATACGTTCTATGTTGTTCATATAGATTCAGATCTGGCGGTGTTGTTTACAGAGTATTAATAGAGTATGTTTAAACAAAATGAATCAAAACAATAAAGAACCATAGGTAGATCATTTTGATTATAATTCTAATTTTTGCAGTGGATGATTTTAATATAATTGTATTTTTGGCGGTCATTAAACATATATGGTCTTAACTTAAACGTTAAAGTTCTTCATTGATTCAGTATTTTAGGGTAATTGATCTTCAAAGAGATTGGCGCTGCAGTAAAATGTTGAATTGGGAAACCACATATAGGGAACATCAAATCAAGAATGATACAGCTTGTTAATAATGAATAGTGCGACTCAAAAACTTTCTTTTTTACATGTATGTGCAGAGATCCCATTACATAATAACTTATCTTTTCTATATTAAAATAAAAAAAATTGTAATAAATTTTTTCATATACTAATTGACATGTGACAGTTGTACAATCATTTAAAATTGAAAATACTAACTTGGTAAATTCACAATCATTTAAAAACTAATGTATTCACACACTAATTTATTTAATCAGCTCATATTTTGTTCTTAAATTTTTTATATTTGTATTAATGAATCTCTCCTTTGAATTAGCGAAGCAATAACTGAATAATACGTTGTTGAAAGAAAGAAATTGCAAAATCATTACTGTATAATATGTTGTTGAAAACAATTAATGATTTAGTAATTTCTTTCTTCAACAACTTATTATTTAGTAATTCCTTCAGTAACTGCAAGGAGAGAACTTCAATTCATTAATACATCGATTAAAAATGTAAGAATAAAACATGAGCTGATTAAAAAAAATTAATATGTAAACACATTAGTTTTGGGAAAATCCCATTGAAAACATCCAAAGTGGTCATTACTTCCATTTTAAACCTTCAAACTTTAAACTTCTATAATAAACCTTCAAATTAACTGACACTCTAACAAAAACTATGAAAGTCGTTCACGTGGTTCTTTATTACCATGATGGACATGATTATAAAAACTGTTGACGTGATGTTCAACCCCATTAATTTTACTCAAACATATATATTATTAAAATTAATTAATTGTTAGCAAGTCATATTTTTATTTATTTATAGATAAATTAATTTAAAATTTCTAATGAGCTTGTTGTGTAGAGCAATCGTGAAATCTGAAAAAGAAAATAATAACAAAAATTTAAAGAAAAAACTAAAAATAAGAAAAAATCTGTTAGAGATGATATAAAGTAATGATATTCTTAATATTTTAATCTTCTTAATCTATATTTACGTGTCCTAACTCCTAATGTGTAGTATTTCTTCAGTTTTTTTAATATATTTGATGAGATTTCTAAAAGTTATAGGATAACCATCTCAATTTATTTTGATTTGTAAGAGTAAAAATAATTCTAGGTTGATATATTCTTTGTATATAAATTGCTTATCATGATAAATTTTATTTGTTTACACACTGCATCGAAAAGGAGACAATGAAAGAAAATTTGGTTTATTAAAAATACAAAATTTAAATAAGTATATGTTTAAGTAAAACAAGCATAGTTAAACATCACTGTTAACTGTGTTTACAATTCTGTCCACCATAATAGTAAAAAAACACTTAACCCACTTTCATTATTTTTGTTAAGAGTTTTATTAGTTTGAAGGTTTATTATGGAAGTTTAAAGCTTGAAGGTTTAAAGTGGAAGTCATGACCACGATGAAAATTTTTAATGGGATTTTCCCCATTAGTTTTTAAATGATTGTGAATTTGCCAAGTCAGTATTCTCATTTTTAAATGATTGTGAGACTGTCAGATGTTAATTAATGTATAAAAATATCTATTACAAATGTTTTCCTTTTAATATATAAAATATAAATTTTTTTTATGAATCTTTACATGTACATGTAAAAAAAGTTTATTAAGCCGCATTATTCATTATTAACAAGTCGTATCAATTTTGATTTGATTTGATGTTCCCAATCCGTGGTTTCCAATTCAATATTTTTACTGCACCGCCAATATCTTTAAAGATTCATTATCCAAGAAGACCGAAACAATAAAGAACATTAACATCTTCGTACAATTTTTATCTACCATAAAAAAGTCATACTAGGTCCATTTCAACAATTACATTTATTTGATTATCTACATTAATCTATTAAATATAAACATTTCTAATATTTTTAATCATTATTATTAGGATATTAATAATAAATCAGTTACAACAAAATCTATTATAAAAAATCGAACAAGATCTTACTAGGATTTTAAATATTTTTAAATAAATGCATTCATTAATTTAATATTTAATAATATATTATTATTATAAATTAAAATTAAATAAAATTTTGTTATATAAACAAATTCTACGTTATTTTAGAGATTTTATAAGTATAACTTATATCATATTGAAATGAAAGTAATATATGAATAAAATATGAAAAATTATTGAATTAATACATTAACATATATTTAAAAATTATAATTAATAAAATGAAAATTGCCCGCACGGATGTGCGGGTCAAAGTCTAGTCTAAGTTAAAACCAGTACGTTTAATGACCGCCAAAGATTATAATTATATTAAAATCATTTACTGCAAAATTATAATATATTCAAAATGATCCACTTACTGTTCTTTATTGTTCTCGCAAGAACCATAGGTGGATCATTTTGATTAGGAGGAAAAAAAGAATTGTAGGTTGTTCATAATTAGCTTCATTTATAATCAAAATATTTTTTTTTGTTTAACCTGGGGGTATCCCAGGCCCAGAAGGCCCAGACTAATCCCCAAGGGGAATGAATGCCCACGGATAGACGCCCCTCCCAGTTTTTCAAATGGGCCGAAAGCATGGCCCATATCCGTGTGGTGACCAGATGCATCATGAGGTAGTTCCCTCCAGCAGGGTTCGAACCCCCTACCTGGGTGCAGACGGGGACCCGGTCCTTACCATTGGGCCACGATGATCCGGTCATTATAATCAAAAATATTGAACCGTCGATAGATCATGATTTGCTTCATTTTACAAGACCGAAAATAATAATTATATTAAATCATCCAAATTAGATATATATTTAATTTAAAAGCTTAACATAATTATATATATATTTAAATTAATATTTTATTATATTTTACAAAAGTTTATATTATTGTATTTATAAATAATGTCTTAAAATAATTATTTGTAATAGTAAAAATAAATAGTATATAAATTTGTAATAAATTATTTTAAATTTGTACAGTAATTTGGACAACTTTATATCCCACTTTCACTATTTTCACTCGATCTGCTTATTCCATTAGATTCGCAATGCTTGATTCACTTTTTTCATTCGGAACCTTAGAGAGTAAAGTATTCCATGATATTTATAGCTTTGATTAGGGGCACGACCATGTCAAATCTATCATTCTTGTCAAATATGTATTATTTGATATGCCTTCTAAAGATTGATATACACATGCTAAATACAAAATATATACAGTCTCTTATACATATTAGACTGAATTTATTTGACATTTAATTTATTCAATGCAAAACAATTTTTTTTGTAAAATAACAAGTAAACTATATGCATAATAAATATAAAATTTGATTAAATGATCTTCATTAAAATACCAAAAATATTTACTTATTATATATAAATATACTCATTAACTTGTTTCTTTTATTTTTAAATTACACAACTCAACTAAATAGTAATATATTCAATTTTTCATGTTTATTATTAATTTATTTTAAAACTTTTAATAAAAATATTTTTTAAAATTTATTATCTTCTATAATATGTTAATAGAAATTTTTTATATTTAGAATACATATTCATAGTTTCATATTCTATAAATATGTTAATAATTATGCACATTATTTTTGTATCATATAAGAATATATAGCAACACAAAAGAATCGTATAATATTTTGACAAAGAAACACATATATGTTATTTTATAATTTTATTTTTACTATTAATAATAATTAATAGTATTTTATTTTAATAATTAAATTAAATTAAATAATATAATTTTATGATTATGCCAAATGATGTGAAAACAAGAATTAGACAAAAAGATCATATTAAAAACATTAGATAAATTATTGCAAACACATAGGCAAACAAAAATAGTTATATTAATTTTATTTAAATATGAAAAATTTAATAAAATAGAATCATTTAGTAAATTTTTTATTCGTTAGATATATATATTTGTGCTACACAATTATTAATTGATATTTTCTGCAAAATTAATTGGATTTGTGTTTTTTTCTATTTGAATTGCATTCGCTGTTTGATGTGTGTTTTCTAATTTGTATCACCATTCGAGATAATTTTATAAAATTCATTAGTATAGTTCACAAAGATACATCAAAATTATGTCTCAAGGGTTGCCCCTTTCTCAAAAAGAGTTAAAATACATTTGAATTTCTGAATGGGTTTTATGCAAACCGAGAACATAAAATACAATTGAAACTATGTGGCTACGATACGTACAAGCAAAAATTAGTTTAAGAGTTTTATCAAAAAATTAAAAGCACAAATCATTAGCAAATTATCTATTATTATATTATTAGATATATTTTGTATTATTATAACTAATTATAAGAAATATGAATTATTTTGAAGATTGTTTCAGAATCAGGAAAATAGTTTGCTTTCAAAACATATTCGAAAGACATACATATCTTGAAGGAGAGTTTCAGTGACATGGTGATTATTCATGTTCTTCGAACGCAAAATACAAGAGCATAAAGTTTTGCTTGCAGTGCTAGAACTTATGCGTCCTATGTCGTTCATATGAATTTAGATATGACGGTTTTGTTTACAGAGTTTTAATCGAATATGTTTTAGTTGATGACAAAAATAAAATTAAAATTAAAATTAACACAACTTATCTTTCAAAGGAAAAGATAGAACACAACCTATCTTTCAAAAAAGATAGAACACAACCTTTTTACAAAATAACCCTAAAGAGAGAATGAGTGTTTTGAAAGTTGGACTAGATCGAACGGTCGAATCGGTCCGATTGTGGCTCCTTGAAAAAGTCAAGTCTGGTTGAGCTTAAAACAAACCGGTAAAACCGACTAAAAACCGATAAAACTGGTTACCTGGATCAATCTCAAAACCCAGTTCCAAAAAATCAATATTTAATTAATGTGTCTTAATTATTATTATAAATTAATATTTTATAATCATTGTTTGACCATCATTATTCAATTAATTTTCTATTTAATTATATTCTCTTAAGAAAGAATATAAAAAGAAAATCATTTTTAGCTCTTATATACTATTTTATTTTGTTATTAAAAATATAAACTAATTGTTTATTTTTCTAATTAGTGAAAGAGAATAAAAATAAATCATTTATAAAACTAGTTTTTAGATCTATATAATGTGAATATATGATTATATATATTTAATTTTAAAAAATAAAAATTTGATTCGAATGTTTGAACCAGTCAATCAGTAAATCAATAACTATAAGTCTCCACCGAATCGGTGTCTATTATGGTTTTCAAATAATTTGAGACAACCGAAAATATAGCAATGTTAGCATTTATATGGTGAAAAAACAGAAGGAAAAAAGTTTGTCAAAGTTTACCCTAATATGGTGGAAACCATCCAATGTTTCAAAATATGTTAATAACTACACGATGTTTATGTTAATACATGCCACATATACGAAGTAAATGATTATATGGTGGGAACATCAAAATCGGATCTAATTAATTTTAGGAAAAGTTAATAGGGTCAAACTGTAATTAATCAGAAAATCAAATTTAAAACCCAAAAATTAAGTTTCAGAAATATTAGTTGTGTACATTAAATTTTGATTGAGTAAAAATTAAAGAAAATAGTTAACAAAAATAATATATTTACAATTGAAATTTAATATATTTTAATACGTATGAAAGCTTTAAAAATATAAAAACAATAACTTTGATATAGTTGATCATATTAATTTCCAATATAAATATTTTTTTAAAAAATTCATATTTTGAGGTTTTAAATTGGAAATGAATTTTGGTTGACGGATTGTAAATAAATTAACAAAGTGAATTATTTTAGAAGTCAAAGAAAAGGAATGCTACGTAAATTAATATTATAATATATCAAGATTATGCTGACATAATGTTTACAAAAGAAATGTTGATGTTGACAAAACAAAACAGATATACATACATATATACAGATAATATATATATTTTTTATGTAAACATCATGTTATTTTAATATATATAGGTAAGATTATAAATTTGGTATTTGTAAAAAATGTGTCAAATTATGGTAACCTATTAAAAAATGCTTATGTATGTCATATCATTCTAATTTTTGATAGGAGTAATATATTTGTAAATCATATTTTATGATTTTTGATAATTGTAAGTGTTATGAGATTATCATTTTTTTTTACTTCTAAAATAATTCATCTTGTTAATATATTCCGTGAACCAAAATTTATTTCCAATTTAAAACCCCAAAATATGAATTCCTTAAAATGTTTATATTGAAAATTAATATGATCAACTATATCAAAGTTATTGTTTTTATATTTTTAAAATTTTCATAAATATTAAAATATATTAAATATCAATTATAAATATCTTATTTTCGTTTTCAACTATTTTCTATAATTTTAACCCAATCAAAATTAAATGTACACAATTATTTTTTCTAAAACTTAGTTTTTGGTTTTAAATTTGATTTTCTGATTAATTACAGTTTGACCCTATAAATTTTTCTTAAAATTAATTAGATCCGATTTTGATGTTCCCACCATATAATCATTTACTTCGGGTGTGACTGGTAACCATAATAAAAACATTAGGAATGGATAGGAAAAAATGAGTAGGAATAAAATTTGTGGAATGATGAGGAATGCTGATTCCTTATCAAAATTAACAAGGAACAAATCTGTTCTATAATTCTCTACGAAAAAAGGAATGAGAAGGAATGAAAAGGAAAAACGATTCCTCATGAATGGTAATTTTTTTAAGGAATGTTAAGGAACTTAGTGTTCCTCATTGTTCCTTTGGTTACCATTCAAAGCCGAATATATGTGGCATGTATTAATATAAACATTGTAGTTGTTAACATATTATGAAACATTGGATAGTTTCCACCATATCAGGGTAAACTTTGTGTAGCTAGGAAACTTTTTTCCAAAACAAAATATCTTTTAACCGAAACCTGCAAATTTTATGGTAGAAAAAAAAGAATCTGCAAATTTGTAAACAAAAAGAAGAACAGTCTGACTTGTTTTGGAATACACCCGTCTCCTCGACAATTCGTTTATAGCCCAGCGGATAAACTCTCAATCACGCCACCATATCAAATCTATTTAATAGACCATAAAAAAAGACTAACATCTTTTAGCAAAAGAAGTATTGGAACAAGAAAAACATTAAATGCAGAAACTTTAAGCAAGAAAAAAAAAATTAATCGTAAATTTCTCAAGTGAGTGTCATGTCTTCCTCTGCAACTTTTTTTCATTCTGACCCATTTTCAATCACTAAAACTGCAACTTCTCTTCTCCCTCGTTCCTCCCAAAGCTTCCACGCCTCAGTCTCTTCTTTATTTTGTTTTATTCACACAATCTCTTCTTTTCCTTCTAACCTTTTACTTCTCTCTGACCTCAAAGCTTTCTTTCCTAAGTCTTCTCATTTCAATGGCTCCACCTCTCAACCCAAAAGCCGCTGAATTTCATCCTAAAACTCAGACTCAAGAACTCTCGCAAGAACAGAAATTACCTTCATGCACCACTTTCAGTGTTAAGCGCAGGCAGCCTCGCCATTTCTCGTGTTACAATCGCAAATGTCTCCCTCCAAGACTGTTGAAGCAAAAGGTTTTGGTCTACAGAGACCCAAACTTTACTCCAAAACCTCTTCCTCCTCCACAAGAAGCTGAGCTCAAATCTATGTTTGGTGACAAAACATCTGTTATGATTCGAAACATTCCAAACATATTTGGGTCAGTTTCCAATCTCAAATTTTAGTTTTGTAAGGTGTATAATTGATGTTAGGAGTTTTCAAGGCTCCTAAGACAAATGTTGTAGTATAAATGATTGTCGAACCAATTCTAAGGGATTTTAAAGCACCGAGAATGCAAGTACTCACTTAATCTAAGTGTAATCGAATAAATGATGGTTTTAAACTATAACTACTAATACGAAAAGCGATAACTAAAATAACTTCTTTGATTGAGGGAAAAGAGAACTCATGAGCATAGAGATTAGACCTTGGGTGATCAAGTTTCAAACTAAGGATGGCAAATGATCAATCAAACTATCGACCTTAAGCCTAGACACAATTCTAAACAAGCTTTATGTCTAGAAGAATGTTCATTTGCTAACATATCTCAAACATCAAATGTCTTTGGTTGAATAATATAAAAGCAATCATTACTAACAAGTCTATTAGCTATCTTAGCACCTTTAACAACAAATGTCTTTGGCAAAGTATACTAAAAGCTTAGGAGAGTTGACTCATGCATTTCATCGAACACCTTGTGAGGTGAGAAATTCCTAAAGCTCAACCTTTAAGAGGCTAACTCAAAAGATGCATTAAGAATACTCTACTAGCAAGGAATAAGAGAAATCTACACTAAACATCCTAGTTCTAACCTAATCACCCTTAATCTCCCTATCCCATGAATTCAAAGATGGATTACTCACTAATCTTCATGATTACTCTTAAACCCATATTGGATTCAAGCTTAATCATGCAAAGATGAGTAGATAATGCAATGAAATAAAACAGAATCACAAGAACAATGAAGAATGATTCTTAGAAATCAACTTTTCCAAGAGGTTTTTGTGTTTTCTCCAAGAACAAAGATAATCCGCTCAAAAATGGCTTACAACATACTTAAACTTAGGTTTAGAAAGTGTATTTCATCAAGAAAAATGACCAAAAGGTCCCTGGAAGATATTAAGTTTCGACCAAGCAAATGACGCGCAGCTACCTGTGCACATCGCTCTGGTGAGGTCGCTCTGGATGGGAGAAGGACGAGCTACATGTGCACGTCGCTCTGGTGAGGTCACTCTGGATGGGAGCTACCTTGGTATGTCGCTCCGGGAGGTCGCTCTGGCTGGGAGCGACCTTGGTAGGTCGCTCTGAGAGGTCGCTCCAGGATGCTCGAACAGGGTGGATATGCCTCTAGTAAATTGGTCATAACTCCTTCATTACATCTTCAAATGACTTGAAACTACTTCCATTAGAAAGCTAACTCAATTTTCTGTGTCTCCACAAAATCTTAGCAACAAGAGATTTCTTTAAATTCTCCATCCATGCTCATCTTTCACCCCTTTTGGATCACAAGGCTCCCAAAGATCTCAAATCACTCCATGACACACTCCAACACCTGATAAAGACTCATGTATGCAAAATGCAACCTAAAAATGACTAAATCCTAGTCTATATGATCAAAATTCACATGGATGAATGGGTGAAACAATGAAAATATGCAAGACATCAACTCCCCCAAACTTGTTCTTTACTTGTCCTCTAGTGAACTTTCTTGAGCTTATGGGAAGAGAGGTTTGAAGGTGGGAGCTCATAGCCAAAAGAAACACATCTAGAACTCACCTTAACATCCTAAAGAGACATAGCAAATAGCATGAGCACACTCTCTTATTATACTCTAGTTTCTCTAGGGCTATCAATACACTCTTATGCCTTTAAGCAAGGTGCAAAACTCTTCAATTTACAAGCTCTTTAAACCAGCTCTCACATTAGTTCACACACACACAAGGTGAATTCTCACAAATGGGCACATGATCTCAATCATTTGGCTAGGCAAGCGAATGGTCTAATGAGAATGAAAAGGAAGGCTCAAATGCATCATCATTTTTTAGTGGCTATCACTCAAGAACAAGGAGCTTGATCATTATGCAAAATTTATCTAAGACTAGAGGCAACTCATGCATACATAGTCTTATTCTCATCATTCTACCATTTTCCTAAGTGATCACAAGTTCTAACCCTTTTTCTTCATTCCATGGCCCCAAATAACCTTTGCTCACATCACTCACCAATGAACAGGTTTCTCTTTTTTTTTTTTACACAACCAACTAGGGACTCTTCACACTCTTCTTATTCCTTAGTTGTAACTTTTCTTCTTTACACATCTCCTCCCCCAAACTTATTTCTTTGTTTTTCTTTTTTTTATAGGGGAGGGTTCTTTTAACACAATCTAGAGCTTCTTTTCATTTCTTTTGGTCCCTAATGGCTTTCTTCTTTCCCCAAAATATCAACTTAAGAGCACGTACCCACTTACCATCCTAGATGCTAGCTCAAAACAGGTTTCTATGCTAGCAAGAGATGAGAACAATCCTATGTCGCCTCCAATACTCTCAAGATTTTGCACATGACAAGCTATCGAAAGAGGCCTCACTCATGCAAATAAAATGTATGATCTCAAAAGAATGGCTTGGATTCAAGGGTGTGGAGTTCCATTTGGGTTAACAAAGAATGGTTAAAATGGAATAAGGTAACCCAAATGTGTATGAGATCCATGATCAAGTATGCAAGTTCCCATATGCAAGAGAGATTAAGTTCATTAAGCCAAATTTCAGATTGGAGCTGGTTTCAAGAACAATGTCAATTTCAAGCAAGCAAACATGTTTCAAAAAGAGTTTTTAAGGCTCGAAACGTGCAAGGCTTTCAAGAGATGCTTAAGCTACTTGATATGTCTAACTAGGGTGTCACTTTGATCTCTTTAGAAGTGTTCTTTACAAGGTGTTTCAAAATAATTGCTCCCAATGCAAGTGAATGCAAGCTATATGCTCTAGACTCTCCTAGAAATGCAAGTGATGCAACCTACATGATTGTTTTTTATGATTGTTTCAAAATTTTCAAATTTTTTGTTTTTTCTATGCATATATGTATGTACAACGCAATGCAATGCATGAGACTCATGACAAGAGAACAAAACAAAACACAATGTGAGACAGTAGACTCTCCCCCAAACTTACTTCACACAGTCCCTTGTGTGAGAGTACTTGGAAGAGAGATGAAGAGAGAGATAGAAGATGAATGAACTAAATATTTACAAAGGTAAGGGTGCACTTACTTGGAGTTAGTTAGAAGGAGGGTCCTTCCCACCTTCAAGAGTGATGGTGGTTCTTGCACTGGAGAATGGCTTAGACCTTTCCTTGCACTTGATCATGTACTCAATGGCTCCATCCTTGAGCTTCATTGGGTGGAGAGTGAGGGTGTGTGGCATCTTGTCAAGAGGTGGAGGTTGAGATTCTTTCACTATCTTCTTCTTGTCATGAGCAGCCTTTGTTTCTCCACTCACCCCCTCCTTTTGAGCACTTTCCAAGTGCTCTACACACAACTCTTGTGAAGACTTGCCAGCAAGATATTTTTTCTCAGTTACAACCACTTCAGCTTGGGTCTTCTCAATGCATGTGTCTTCACGAGTGATTGTTCCACAATACTCAACATCCATTGGAGACTGGATTGGGTAAGAGACAACCTTGTTCACATTCAGCAGTGTGATCTTCTTGTTTGGGAAGTCAATACATGCTCCCACTGTTGTGAGGAATGGAGTGCCAAGGATCAAAGGAACTCTCTTCTCAGTTGCCATCTTGAGGACTGTGAGGTCTATAGGGATTGTGCATTCTCCAATCTTCAAAGGGAAGTCCTTGATGAGGCCAATGGGGGTTGTAGAAGATGAATCCCCAAACATGAGAGAAGATGTGTTTGGCTCCATGCTTTCAATACCAAGACTCTTCACCATTTCCATTGAGATCACATTGACATTGGCACCACTATCCACAAGAGCATCATTCATGGTGGTTTTACCAAGGGAGCAAGACAATGTGAATTTCCCTTGTGACTTTAGCTTAGGGAGAGACTTTGGAGGGACTTGTCCATCAATCAATGATGTAGAGATGTTTAGAAGCTCTACTACTTCTTCTTTGTGATCTAGAATGTCCTTGATGAGCATCATTTGAACATAGGCCTCTTGCATTGTATTAAGCTCTGTAAGTTTAACTCCAACATCACTCAAGTCTTTCCTGAACTTGGAGATCACCTTCTTTTGAGCTTTAGTGATGACCCTCTTTGTAAATGGGAGCTTGTCAAAAAGAGATATCTCAGCTCTGACTCCAACTGGCTGCACAACCTTTTCCTCAACCCTCTCTACAACCTGAGCGCCAACCTTGGCTACAATCTGTCTCTCATCCTGCATAAGTTCAGATTCATAGAAGAGTCTTTCAATCTCATCTACCTCTTTCTTATGATCATTCAGTTCAGTCTCAGAGGAAGCAGCAGAGATGACAACATTGCAATGGTCTTTCCCTGGGCGCTTAGAGGTGGAAGTTATTGAAGAAAACTGGTTCTCCAAAGCCCGAAATTTGTTGTTGAGGTCATTGTAACTCCCATAAATCTTGCCGTGAAGGTTCTTCAGCTCATAACCAACATGTTTTTCACTTCTAGTCTGAGACTCCAAAATTTGTTTTAGTAGAGCATCAGTGTTGGTTTCCTAAGGAGTAGATGTATAAGTGTTAGCTTGTTGTTGAGAAGGTTGGTTTCCCTTGTTGGTGAAGCCAGGAGGTGGGTTTTGCTGAGGCTGATAGCTGCCTTGCTGGTTGTTCCTCTGTTGGTATCCTCCTTGTGGGTAGTTGTTGTAGTGAAAATTGGGTTCCTTCTTGTACCAACTACCATTGTTGTTAATGAAACACAACTCTTCTTGGCCCTCTATTCCATCAACCTCATTGGTCACAGCGTGTGGTTCTTGGTTTGAAGTGTTACCAACAAAGTTCAGCTGCTCTTGAGTAGCCTTTTCTGCAATGAGTATGTCAATCTTATCTTGGAGGGCCTTTAGCTCCTTCCTTGTCTGCTTGTCATCACCTCTACTGCTTCTGTCGTAGTCTCCACTATTGATTGCGTCACTCTTCACCATGTTATCTACCAGCTCCTCTGCATCTTCCTCAGATCTTCCCAAGAAAAACCCATTGCTAGCAGTATCCAATCTTGCTCTGTATTTAGGAAGAGCACCCCTGTAGAATGTACTCAGCAAGCTCTCCTTAGGGAATCCATGGTGTGGGCATTGAGCTTGGTAGCTTTTGAATCTCTCCCAGGCTTCACTGAATCCTTCCAAGTTCTTCTGTTGAAAATTGGAGATTTCATTTCTCAGCTTAGCAGTTCTTGAGGTAGAGAAGAATTTCTCCAAGAATGCTCTCTTGCAGTCATCCCAAGTGGTGATGGAGTCACTAGGTAGAGACTTCTCCCACTGACGTGCCTTGTCCCCCAAAGAGAAAGGGAATAGCTTGAGCTTGAAGGCATCCTCAGACACACCATTGATTTTTGACAACCCACAATAGCTGTCAAACTTGTCCAAGTGATCATATGGGTCTTCTACAGGCAAGCCATGATACTTGTTGTTCTCGATCACGTTTAGAAGTCCTGGTTTGACCTCAAAGTTGTTGGCTTCTACAGCTGGTGCTCGGATTCCTAACCTACTGCCATGAAGGTTTGGGCAGTCATAGGTACCAATGGGGCGAGCTGGGCGCGGTGGGTGAACAGGTGGGTTGTTAACTCCTTGCGGTGGATCAGCCATGTCAGTATCTAACCTCTGTTGTTGAGCTTGTTGCTCTGCTTGTTTTCTCTGTCTTACTATCTCTCTTTCAAACGCCCGGATATCTGGAACTCTTGGAACAAGGTTTGTTGTGCCTTTGCTCCTCAAGTTCATGCACCTGTAATCCAAAGAGAGATGAAGATGAAGAATCAATAACAAAATTAAAAAAAATGACTTAGTCTCAAGCAAGTGACTAAATCTCAATGTTTAAATCTACTCAGAATTTGGCAACGGCTCCAATTTGATGTTAGGAGTTTTCAAGGCTCCTAAGACAAATGTTGTAGTATAAATGATTGTCGAACCAATTCTAAGGGATTTTAAAGCACCGAGAATGCAAGTACTCACTTAATCTAAGTGAAATCGAATAAATGATGGTTTTGAACTATAACTACTAATACGAAAAGCGATAACTAAAATAACTTCCTTGATTGAGGGAAAAGAGAACTCATGGGCATAGGGATTAGACCTTGGGTGATCAAGTTTCAAACTAAGGATGGCAAATGATCAATCAAACTATCGACCTTAAGCCTAGACACAATTCTAAACAAGCTCTATGTCTAGATGAATGTTCATTTGCTAACATATCTCAAACATCAAATGTCTTTGGTTGAATAATATGAAAGCAATCATTACTAACAAGTCTATTAGCTATCTTAGCACCCTTAACAACAAATGTCTTTGGCAAAGTATACTAAAACCTTAGGAGAGTTGACTCAGGCATTTCATCGAACACCTTGTGAGGTGAGAAATTCCTACAGCTCAACCTTTAAGAGGCTAACTCAAAAGATGCATTAAGAATACTCTACTAGCAAGGAATAAGAGAAATCTACACTAAACATCCTAGTTCTAACCTAATCACCCTTAATCTCCCTATCCCATGAATTCAAAGATGGATTACTCACTAATCTTCATGATTACTCTTAAACCCATATTGGATTCAAGCTTAATCATGCAAAGATGAGTAGATAATGCAATGAAATAAAACAGAATCACAAGAACAATGAAGAATGATTCATAGAAATCAACTTTTCCAAGAGGTTTTTGTGTTTTCTCCAAGAACCCAAGATAATCCGCTCAAAAACGGCTTACAACATACTTAAAATTAGGTTTAGAAAGTGTATTTCATCAAGAAAAATGACCAAAAGGTCCCTGGAAGATATTAAGTTTCGACCAAGCAAATGACGCGCAGCTACCTGTGCACATCGCTCTGGTGAGGTCGCTCTGGATGGGAGAAGGCCGAGCTACCTGTGCACGTCGCTCTGGTGAGGTCACTCTGGATGGGAGCTACCTTGGTATGTCGCTCCGGGAGGTCGCTCTGGCTGGGAGCGACCTTGGTAGGTCGCTCTGAGAGGTCGCTCCAGGATGCTCGAACAGGGTGGATATGCCTCTAGTAAATTGGTCATAACTCCTTCATTACATCTTCAAATGACTTGAAACTACTTCCATTAGAAAGCTAACTCAATTTTATGTGTCTCCACAAAATCTTAGCAACAAGAGATTTCTTTAAATTCTCCATCCATGCTCATCTTTCACCCCTTTTGGATCACAAGGCTCCCAAAGATCTCAAATCACTCCATGGCACACTCCAACACCTGATAAAGACTCATGTATGCAAAATGCAACCTAAAAATGACTAAATCCTAGTCTATATGATCAAAATGCACATGGATGAATGAATGAAACAATGAAAATATGCAAGACATCAATAATTTATTATTGTGAATGTCTGAAAGACGTTTTTGTTTCTGTTTTGGAAGACAAAAAGATCTTCTGAGGATTTTGGACAATCGTTGTCGAAGTGAGAACAAAGTTCAACAACAAACTCCTTCTTCTTATGACTTTCTTTATTTGCCGATGGATTTTGTGTAAGTAAATGCTATCACTTTCTGTTTTTTGGTTTGACTTAAATAATAAATGCTTTTGTTAGTTAGTTGTGAAATTTACTCGTTTAGCCACAAAGATTATAAAATATTCTAGACGTAAAGATTTTCAGGGTTTGTTTCTTCTCAACCTTCTCAGAAAATTCAATATTTTCACTGTCTCTCGATTTTTCTTGAGATGTTGAATGAGTTGACCAAACCCCTGATTGAAAAAAGAAGAAGAAAAAAAACAGTGTTAACTAATTGAAGTCTTATATTTTGCTTTGGTCACAATATCAACTTTACATCGTAAACTCGTTCTTCCTATGATTATTTTTTTTATTTTTTTTTGGTATTTCTGATGGATTCTGTGTATGGAATTTTTTTTTTGGTGGAATAGGAAACACGCGAATTTAGGTTACGCTTTTGTGAACTTCACGAACTCAGTCGCAGCTAAGAGATTCCGAAGAGAATACCACAATTTCCTTTGGGTCGACTTTGGATACAAGAAGATTTGCGAAATCTCTCTAGCTAAGTATCAGGTTGGCCTCTCTTTTTTTTTATTTGCTAATTGTTATTGCTTATTTAGAGTAATTATAGTGTTTGATTTTTATCATAGGGGAAAGAAGAGTACAATCAACATTTCAAGGACTCGAGGTTTCCTTGCCACACCGACGACTATCTTCTGAAAACAAGTTTAAAGCTTGAGCCTTTGAGAAGAAGATAAGTTTGATTTTATTACTTTTCAACTTCGGAGATTACAGGAGGCCCTTCAGGCAATTTATACTCAAAACGTAAAGCCCTAGCTACAGTCCAAGGTGGCATCATCTTAGCCCTCTTCTTCATCAAGGGTTGAGAATCGGTTTGACAGCTTGAAGTCATTACACCGGGTCGTACAAGCTGTCGTCACTGCTCTGCTTTTGTCTCCTTCGGATAACGCTTCTGATGACCGTTGAGAGATGTTACTGGGCTCATTAGATGATGTTGAAATGTTGCTGGGCTTGCTTGCTGTCACTAAGTTTGTTATAGGCTTCTCCTTTACGAGGCCCAAGTTATTCTTGACTTGAGCAGTGTCGTTTTGGGATTGCTCGTTAACACCCCCTCTCAAACGAGGCGTGGGAGGTACGGTAACGCCGAGTTTGAACCTTAACCTGCAAAACATATCAAAAGGCAAGGATTTTGTGAAAATATCTGCCAGTTGCTGGTTGGCAGGAACATGTCGAACCACCAGAGAACCTAAAGCCACTCTTTCACGAACATAATGGTAATCGGTTTCAAAGTGTTTAGTCCTTTTATGAAAAGCAGGGTTCACGGTAAGATAAACTGAAGACAGATTGTCACCATAAAGCTCTGGTGTGACCGGGAGTTCAATTCCAAGTTCTCGAAGCAGGAGACTTATCCAAGTAAGTTCAGAAGCTGTTTCAGATAAAGATCGATACTCAGCCTCAGTTGAACTCTTTGAAACCGTTGGCTGCTTTTTAGAGGACCAGGAGATGAGATTTTTTCCCAAGAAAGTGCAGAATCCACCAGTAGAGCGTCTCGTGGATTTGCAGCCAGCCCAGTCGCTGAAGGCCTTGAGTGTACAATCAGAGTCTTTGTTAAGCATGATTCCCATCGACAACGTTCCTTTAATATATCTGAGAATGCGCTTGAGATTAGTGAAGTCTAAGCAAGAAGGAGCGTGCATCTGTTGACAAACATAGTTGACTCCAAACTGGATATCTTGACGAGTTAAGGTGAGATATTGTAGTTTCCCAGCCAGACTTCAAAAATAAGTAGGATCAGGAAACGGTTTATCTTCTTCTGGAACCTTTTTGAGTTGCAGAGGTAACGGTGTGATGGCCGGTGAGCAGTTTTCTAGTCCTACAGCTTTCAAAAGATCCATTGCATATTGCTCTTGACACAAGAACAGACCAGTGTTATGGAAGTGCGCCTGGATACCAAGAAAATAATGCAGTTTCCCGAGATCTTTCATCTTGAATTGTCTGTTTAGTTCAGTGAAGAGTTCATCAAGGACAGCAGAGTTGTTACCTGTTATGGCCATATCATCCACATACAAGAGCAGCATAATCTTATCATTGTTGTGAGAGTAGATGAACAAAGGCGGGTCCTTGATGCTGCATTTGAAGCCAAATTCTAACAGAAAATTGCTAAATTTGTTGAACCAAGCTCGTGGGGATTGCTTTAACCCATAGATTGACTTGTGAAGCAAACATACGTGGTCCGGTTTAGATTTGTCAACAAATCCCGAGGGTTGTCTCATATACACAGTCTTAGTCAAGTCACCATGGAGAAACGCATGACGAACATCAAGTTGCCTAATTTCCCACTTCATGATTGTAGCTAGATGGAACACAACTCTCACTGTTGATGTCCTCACTACAGGGCTGTAAGTCTCAAGATAGTCAACTCCAGCTTCTTGGTTGTTACCTTGTGCCACAACACGAGCCTTGGGCTTATCCACAGTCCCATCAGCATTAAGCTTGGTACGATAGATCCACCTGCTTCCCAAAACATGCATTTCTGGTGTTCGTGGGACTAATGACCAAGTGTTGGTCTCAGTACAATTTGACATCTCTTCTTTCATGGCATTCTTCCACCTTTCATCCCTTACAGCTGCAGCAACGGTTCTTGGTTCAGGACAAGAGGTTCGATGTGTCAAGAGAACATATTTAGGATTTGGTTTTCTTATTCCTGCTTTGGACCGAGTGATCATGGGATGAGAAGTTGGCAATGCAGCAGAGTTATACGATCTGGAGACTTCTCCTTGATGATGTGGAGAGACTCTTGACTGAACAGGAGATTGAGACACATGTCTTTGTTGTGACTGTTGCTGAGTTGAATCAGACACAGGTCTTTCTTGTTGCTGATGCTGTGTTGAGGCAGACACAAGAACTCTATCTGGTTCTGACCTTATTGGCACTGTCCTTGGTTCTGTCCTTTGAAGAGGAGGAAAATCAGCAGCCGTAAATAAAGAAGAAGTTATATCCGGTTGAGGTCGTTGAATTGTCTGAGACCTTACTTGAACTTGCGGCGAGGAAGACGAAGCAAATGACGTAACTGATTTTCTTAAAAAACTCTCCTGCCAAGCAGATAAAATAGGTGTTGCAGTGTCTGAATGAAAAGAGCTGTAAATATTTTCAAAGGGAAACTGTTGCTCGTCAAATATGACATGACGACTGATGTACACTCTTCCTGTGGGAGGATAGAGGCATCTATAGCCTTTAAATTTTTCATTATAGCCCAAGAACACACATCGTAAGGACCGTGGGTCTAACTTGTTCACTGCATAAGCCCTTAACGTAGGATAGCAAGAACAGCCAAAAATTCTCAGTGCAGAGTAGTCAGGAGGTTTGTGAAAGAGCCTTTCATACGGACTTTGATGCTCATCCAAAACCGATGAAGGAAGAAGATTGCTAAGGAAGTTAGCAGTAAAGAATGCCTCAACCCACAACTTTTGTGGAACTTTACTTAAAAACATCATTGAGAGACCCAACTCTGTTATATGTCTATGTTTTCTCTCGGCCAAACCGTTTTGTTGTGGTTTGTATGGACATGATATGTGTTGTTGTATCCCTGAAACCTCCAAGTGCCTGAGAAACACTGAGCTGGTGAACTCACCACCACCGTCACACTGAAACTCTTTTATCTTTGTTCCCAACTGATTTTCAACCATTCTCTGAAACGTAATGAAAGTGTGAAAGAAATCTGACTTTGATTTCAAAGGATAGAACCAGCAGTACCGAGAGTAATTATCAACGAGAATCACATAGAATCTGAAACCTTGTTTTGACATAACAGGTGAGGGACCCCAGAGATCACAATGGACTCTCTCTAGAGGTCTAGACGCAACATAACTAGAAGATGAGAAAGGTAAACAATGACTCTTCCCTAACTGACATGACTCACATAACCGAGCTGTATGTTTATTGATGACAATGAGCTTCTTCTGATGAAGATGATTGAGAATTTGGGAGTGAGGATGGCCAAGTCTTATATGCCACACTTCATCACTCTCTGAGACTTGACGAATAGAGAAATGAACCTGGACCTCCTTGACTCCCAGTGGGTAAAGGCCTTCACGCCTGCTGCCTCGATTCAGAACCTGTCTTGTTGTTTTGTCCTTAACACAAACACCATCAGAGTCAAATTTCAGAGAGCAAAGATAATCTGTTGTGAGTTTAGACTCAGACAACAAAGACTTAGTAATGTCTGGACAGACCAAAACCTCTTTTAAAGGAAGAATACCTGATGTCGAAGGAAGATCTACTGATCCAATGTGAGTAATGGGCAAGAAGTTACCATCACCAACCAATAGTGAATCATTTCCTCTGTAAACCTGAGATTGAGAGAGATGATGTGGTGAACTCGTTACGTGAGAAGTAGCCCCAGAATCAGCAAGCCACTCAGTTCCTCCTTGATCAGTAACATCAGTAATTCTCATAGTTGCCATAGCAGAATGAAGCTCATCATCTTGATAGGAGTTGTTGAATCTGTGCCAGCACCTTAAGGCAGTATGACCAAAACGACCACATATCTGACATGAAGTTCTGTTGCTCGATTCTGAGGAAGCAGAGGACCCTGGAGAGGAGAGTTGCTGATGGAAGCCTCTTCCTCTGGTTGAAAAAGATCCTTTACTTCGATTTCCACTAAACCTTCTGTTAGATTGACTGCGACCTCTGTTGGAGTAGAAACCTGAGGCTCCAGTAGAGGTGACATTGAACGCCAAGTGAGGTGTTACTTCAGCAGCGTTAGTATAGCTTTGAAGTCTTGCATCAAAACTGATTAATCTTGGAGAAATGTCATCAAAACTAGGGTTGGGATAAAAGGTCCATGGAACCTTCAATACTGGTTTTGATAGGTTCATACTCTCTTCCCAACCCATGGAGTGCAGCAAATATCTTCATACGTTCAGACAAGGGGCTACCGATAGAAGCAAGCTGGTCACTCACTGTTTTAATCTCTCGGAGATACTCTGACATAGATCTATCAAGTTTGGTAATAGTCTGTATTTTCCTCTGAAGCTCGAACAGTCTGGCTGACGTTGGCCTGTTGAAATGATTCGCGAGAGTCATCCAGATCTGGTGAGACGTTGTGCAGTTTATGACCACGCTCTGCAGTTCTTCAGTAAAGGATCCGAGTAACCATGACTGTATGACCTGATCAGTTTGGAACCAAGTCTGAAAATCAGGATTTTGCACTTGTGTTATGGTTCCGTTGATGGCTGGAACGTCCAGAGTGTGCGCTGGCTGACCGATGGATCCAGTAACGAAACCCAAAAGACGTTGACCATTCAAGAAAGCTTCGAACTGTCTTTTCCACAGTATGTAGTTCTGTTCCGTAAGTTTCACGGTAACAGAGTTTACAATGCTGATGGAAGGAGGAGTGATTTGTTCTAAGGATGCTACGTCCATGGCTCTGATACCATGAAAGCAAGTTTAAAGCTTGAGCCTTTGAGAAGAAGATAAGTTTGATTTTATTACTTTTCAACTTCGGAGATTACAGGAGGCCCTTCAAGCAATTTATACTCAAAACTTAAAGCCCTAGCTACAGTCCAAGATGGCATCATCACAGCCCTCATCTTCATCAAGGGTGGAGAATCGATTTGACAGCTTGAGGTTATTACACCGGGTCGTACAAGCTGTCGTCATTGCTCTGCTTTTGTCTTCTTCGGATAACGCTTCTGATGACCGTTGAGAGATGTTACTGGGCTCATTAGATGATGTTGAAATGTTGTTGGGCTTGCTTGCTGTCACTAAGTTTGTTATAGGCTTCTCCTTTACGAGGCCCAAGTTATTCTTGACTTGAATGGTGTCGTTTTGGGATTGCTCGTTAACATCTTCCAGTGATTCTCTCCCCGCCTAGTGATGGTTTCACATGTTACAGCCTCGCCACCCTCGGATACAGGGTCGGCACACGTGGCAGTGTCCCACGTCGTGGCATCCAGGTCGCTTGATTTTTTAGGGTTTCTAAGGAGGATCCTTGTTTTCATTCATCTCCCGATGACGTGACGTCACAACTTGGGTGAAATGTAAACATAACTTTTCTCTTTGTTTCTATCGTTCGCTTAATTAGTACCACTAAGTTTCCGTTTAGATTTCGTGTTTATCTGGTTTATGAAATTATGAACTACTTCTTAGTCATCGACTCATCGTACAATTGTTTATTATATGTTTGATTTTTCTACCCCTACTATAGTTTTTACTTTTTAAAATTGTGTAAGTTGGAATTTTCATTTTTAATTGTTTTGTTTCTAATTTAAATATAAAATGCTTTAATATTGTAGAGTAATTTTATTTTATTAAAGTTGTAAATAATATCTTTATAAATCTATTTTTAAATTTTCTTAAATTATTTTAAAATTATAAATTTAATTTTATATATTCTAATAGTATTTTTTTTTAATTTTAGTTCCAATAGAACGACAATTTATTGGATATATGTTACTTTCTTTTTACCTGGTACACCCAGTACTGGGTACACCATACATTGAAGTTAACCTAATATTTTATTGATTTAAGGTTTTCATCAACCAAAGATTCATGTTGATTTGGAAGAAAAATTGAAAATATTTGATGGCGTTAAATACTATAATAAAAAAAAATATTAAAAAGGTACAGATACATTTAAGAACATTATAGAGGAGATGAAAGTAGCGTATCAATCATTTGGACAACATACAACCCCAACTTTAAACAATGACCAAGCTGCGCTAGCAACCTTCATAAAAGTGTTTTTGAAACAATCCAACTGAAAGCTTTATCTGATGTTCGTGAGGTGTTACTAGCTCATTAAGATGCAGATGCTGGCCAAAGCAACGAAGGAAACGTACAACGAGTTCTGTTAAGAGATCCTCACATGACACCAGGGTTTGCCCATAATACCACAATTCGGCCACCAACGGGGCAAGCCAACCTGATTTACATCGAGAGATTGAAAGACTTAAGAGCAGCATTAGATTAAAAGACTCGAGAGTAGCTTTCAGGATTTCAATTTATCTCTGTGCGTTCATGGAATGAATCAAAATATGGTTTGGAAAGTAGCAGTACCCCACACGACTCTTACTGACACACTTTAAAGACTGAGACTGTTATGGTATTTTTAGGTGCTGCGGAACAATAAGTAAACAAGATCAAAGAGAGAGTTGAGACGAAAGAGAGATTTTATTGATGTATTGAACATGAATTACAACATTTTGGTGTACAAACCCTAGTTTTAGCTGCCTACATGTATTTTCTTAATCTTTGAAAGTCAATCCTTTGTTCTAGGGTATGAGGTCCCCTTTTATAACTTAGTAGTTCTCGGTTGCTAAGTTTAGGTCTTCTATATTCGAAAACATGAAAGAATCCATAACTAGAAATCTTCCATTTTTATCCGGAGGCAGGAATGGAGCCAAAACTCGGGCAAGAATTTCTCCAAGTCCTGCTCGGAAGCTGGGATCTAATAATGGATCATTCATGCTATGTCCAACAATTTATTATACGGTTAATGAATATATTAGACATAAGTTCATGCATTAAGTGATCAGATTAATGCAAGTAATATGAACAACTATTACACGGTTAATGCGTAGATTAAACCTAAGTTCATGCCTTAAGTGATCAGATTAATGCAAGCAATAAGAACAATTATGAATGAAGAAAATCAATTTATAACTTATTTATGTCAAACTCACAGATCTAACACCCTAATACCCTAGACTAAGCAAGATGACTACTTGTTATGGCTCAAGGAAACACAAAGATCATAATAGGAGAAGACATGAAATACTGCTGCAATAAAAGAGAAATAGGGTTTAGGAGGTTCTTCTCTAAATCGAGAGAGATGGCATTCTCCCTTCTAAGGTATCAAATCGTCAAGTACAATTCTCTAAGGTCTGGTTTCTTGTGAAAAAGTAGTCTAGAAAAATAATAGAAGTAAGAAAAGATATATTGCAGGTTTCTGACGGTTGCAGACGAGAAAATAGGGATGATTAGGACAAATCCCGAAATATTAGAAGTTTCCTTAAAAATCTCTGTCGCGGGAGCAGACAATCGCTTGCTTCGCTCACTCGGGAATACCCGTCAGGTTGTTCCGCTCGGTTTAAATGCCGAAAAACTTCCAATTTGCATTATTTTCTTCATGTGTCCTTCCTAGAGCTTCTTAACCTATTCCAGACCTTTAATGACTCAAAAAGAACTAAACTGACTCGATAAAAACCTGAAAACACTTTAGAAAACATATGCAAAATGTGTCAAAAACACACTATATCAATTGCCTCTTCTTCCTCACATGGTTGCTGATTCCTTAGGATCTTCTTTAACTCGATTGAGGTTGAGCATGTAATCTATTATTGTCCCGAGCTTGGTTTTGGGTCCATTCTCTCATTTTCTACATGTAATTCTCTCAATCTAAGTAATTATTGGGCCCAACAGGAGTAGAGGTGTCAAACGGTCCGTTCTTAGCCCAAATGGGCATAACTAATTGAACCATTTCAGCTTTTGGAGAGTAATGAGCGGTCCATATTGGACAATGGTCCAAATAAGTGTCCATAACCAATAGAGATCATGTCCATTTGAGCATGCCCATGGACAATCAATAGTATTTATAATTATTTTAATTATTCAAAAAAATATAGCTTCTTTCTTTAAAACCAGAAAATCATGTTTTCCCGTCAAACACATGTTTTTCCGTAAAAACCGAAAACCGCATTTTTCTGTCAAAATTGAGAAATTACATTTTTCCGCAAAAATCAAAAAATTAAGTTTTCCCGTCAAAACCAAGAAATCACGTTTTCCCGCCAAAACATAGAAATTATGTTTTCCGCAAAATATGAGAAATCACATTTTTCTTTCAAAGCTGATATTCCCGCAAAAATCCAGAAATTAAGTTTTCCCGCCAAAAACGAGAAATTACATTTTCTCGCCAAAATCGTGAAATTAAGTTCTCCCGCCAAAACCGAAAATAGCATTTACCCGTCAAAACCGAGAAATCACGTTTTCCCACCACAACCGAAAAATTAAGTTTTCCGCCAAAAACGAAAATCACATTTTCCTGCCAAACCGAAAAAGTAAGTTTTTCCGCCAAAAACGAAAATCATGTTTTCTCGTCAAAACCAAAAATTAAGTTTCCCCGCCAAAAACGAGATCATGTTTTCTCGTCAAAACCAAGAAATTACGTTTTCCCGCCAAAATCAAGAAATTAAGTTTCCCACTAAAATCGAGAAATCGCATTTACCCATTAAAACTGAGAAATCACGTTATTCTCCCAAAACCGAGAAATCATGTTTTCCATTAAAACTGAGAAATTACATTTTCCCGCCAAAACCGAGAAATTAAGTTTCCCCGCCAAAACCAAGAAATCACTTTTTCCTGCCAAAACCAAGAAATCACTTTTTCCCGCCAAAACCAAGAAATCACGTTTTCCCGCCAAAATAGAGAAATTAAGTTTTCCGCAAAAATGAGAAATCACGTTTTTCTTTCAAAGCTGAGAAATTACATTTTCCCGCAAAAATCCAGAAATTGAGTTTTTCGACCAAAAACGAGAAATCATGTTTTCCCGTCAAAACCGAGAAATCATGTTTTCCCGTCAAAACCGAGAAATTACATTTTCCGCCAAAACTGTGAAACTAAGTTTTCCCGCCAAAACCGAAAAATCGTGTTACTCTTTAAAACCGAGAAATCATGTTTTCTCGCCAAAACGGAAAAATTAAGTTTTTCCGCCAAAACGAAAATCATGTTTTCTCGTCAAAACTGAACATTAAGTTTTCCCGCCATAAACGAGATCATGTTTTCCAGTCAAAACCGAGAAATTACGTTTTCCCGCCAAAACCGGGAAATTAAGTTTTCCCACTAAAACCGAGAAATTGCATTTACCCGTTAAAACTGAGAAATCACGTTTTTCCGCCAAACCGAGAAATCATGTTTTTCCGTTAAAGCTGAGAAATTACATTTTCCCGCAAAACCGAGAAATTAAGTTTTCCCGCCAAAACCCAAGAAATCACGTTTTCCCACAAAAAAAAATTAAGTTTTCCGCAAAAAATGAGAAATCATGTTTTCTTTCAAAATTGAGAAATTACATTTTCCCGTAAGAATCAAGAAATTAAGTTTCCCCAAAAATGAGAAATAATGTTTTCCCGTCAAAACCGAGAAATTACGTTTTCCCGCAAAAACCATGAAATTAAGTTTTCCCGCCAAAACCGAAAAATCGTGTTTACCCGTTAAAACTGAGAAATCACGTTTCCCCCCCAAAACCGAAAATTATGTTTTTCCGCCAAAAACGAAAATCACGTTTTCTCGCAAAACCAAAAAATAAGTTTTTCCACCAAAAACAAAAATCATGTTTTCTTGTCAAACCAAAAATTAAGTTTTTCCGCCAAAACGAGATCATGTGTTCCCGTCAAAACTGTGAAATTATGTTTTCCCACCAAAACCGAGAAATTAAGTTTTCCCACTAAAACCGAGAAATTAAGTTTACCCGTTAAAACCGAGAAATCATATTTTTCCGCTAAAACCGAGAAATCATATTTTTCCGTTAAGACTAAGAAATTATTTTTTCCGCCAAAACCGAGAAATAAAGTTTTTCCGCCAAAGCTAAGAATTTAAACTTGTCTGCCAGAATTGAAAAATTACGCTTTTCCGCTAAAATTGAAAAATCACATTTTCTGTTAATCTCGTAAACTTTTGATTTTTCGTTGAAAAAATGCTTTTTCACTAAATTTATGAATTATATTTTTTGTCTAAATCATAAATGTATGTTTTTATGAAACCTATAGACATCTATTGTTCATTTGGTTTTTACTCAATAAGACCATGGACCAATTAATTTTTTTTTGTCTAGTTGGACCATATATTAGTTGAGCGTGTCCATAACCCATCCAAAATGAATTTAACTTAGCACAAACTTTATATCTATTTATAAAACAGATAAAAAAGGTTTAAAGCGGCCCAATTTTTTAACCGACGTCGCCGAGAGGAGTTGGGACTTGGGAGAGAGTGATAAGTCTTCAAGACTGGTGAAGACGACGGAGGCGGCAGTATAAGGAAGAAGAAAAAAAAAACGTGTGTGTTCTTTGAGAACAATGGTGAAATCGACGAGTAAGGACGCTCAGGAGTCAGGATCTATTCCGTTCTCTTCACTCCGCTTACTCCGCTACTCCCACTAATCTGAAGGTTCGCCATTGTTTGATTCTCCTTCACTTTTTTTTTCTCTTGCGATTCCTGTTGAAATTGAATGTTCTTATGTTCTTTTTTTTTTTTTGCAGATCATCGACTTATACGTTGTTTTCTGATCCAGGTACTCTAATTGGTTGGCTTAGAGATCTTATGGATCTGTTGTACTATTTCAGTTTAATCAGATCTTCTTACGAACATATAACTTCAAATTGCAAACTAGTTTCATAGTATTTGCTATTTAAATGGGTTTGTTCTGTCACGCATCAGTCATTTGTTTCAAATGGTAAAACTTTATGTGTGTTTCTTAGGATTCAAGATAGATTTTTTTTTTCTTTTACTCTAGTTTATCTCTGAGGAAATGATAGATCTCCTGTTCCTTGTATCTTGATTTATTTCACCAAAGATTCATGGATAAGTGATTTGATTTCTCTGTTGCTCTGTTCATGTGTAGCTTTTAAATCCTTTTCGTTAGTTCACAAATGGGCTAATGAACAAAAGATGATGCACGTAGCACGATGTTGTTAATCTCTCTAGAACTATTCTTGAACAGGTGGCTTACATGGCCTTGGTGGGATCATTTCCTTTTAAATCATTCCTATCTGGAGTTCTCTCTTGTATTGGGACAGCTGTTCTTGCTGGTAAGTTTAGCATTTCTGTACAACATACGCTTTCTTGTACCTAATTATTAAAACTAATAGTCTTCTGTATGTTCTGTATATAGTTTGCCTCCGGATTCAAGTGAACAAAGAAAACAAGGTAGCTAATAAGCCCTTTAGATGACGATTTCATTTATCTATGAAGATCCAAAACCCATTGCTTTTCATCTCCCTCGTCTTTCCCCAATGTTAAGTTGATTAAGTTATATATCAATGCTACTTCAAAGATTTCCGTTTAAGCCTCAGTGACACTGTAGTTACAATGAAAGGTGTTCTCGTTAGTGTAGTACAAGACAACTGTAATGTGGCCACGTTTGGGAATAAGTCAGTTTTTAGCTATGAGATAAGAGTTTAGAAGGGAGTTAGGTAGAAACTGTTTACTTTAAGCTTTCTTAATAATCTTGGGGTTATTGAATAATCGCATAACTTCTTAACGTTACCTATGTAACGAATCTCTTTTTCCACAGCCGAAAAACACGATCAATATTGGGGCCGTTTGTCTCTCCATCCAGATGGATCATTTGGATGGAGATGATAGTTTTATTCGTTTAGACATTAAAAGTACAAATCATCTAGATGGCTCATTTGAATAACTTTTGAAATTATAGGCTTAATTTTAAAGTTCATCTGGATGGACCAATTCGGATGATTTGGATGGAGATGGTTTTGTCAAAATGGTATAATGTCTATTCTAACCTTTATATAATTCACAAAAACCTAAATCTAATATCACTTTGTAAATCATAAAAAAATGAGAAAACCGGGTTCTCTCACTAAAACCGAAAACGTGTTTTCTTGTCAAATTGAAAAACGTATTATCCCGCCAAAACCGAAAAACACGTTTTTCCCGTCAAAACTAAAAGCCGCGTTTTCTCGCCAAAACCAAAAATGCGTTTTTCCCGCTAAAATCGAAAATATGTTTTCCCGTCAAAACCAAAGAACACGTTTTTCCCGCCAAAACCAAAACACGTTTTCCGCCAAAAGTGAAAACGTATTTTCCCGCCAAAACCGAAAAACATGTTTTTCCCGTCAAAACCGAAAATCATTTTTTTCCACCAAAACCAAAAAACACGTTTTTCTGCCAAAAGTGAAAAACGTATTTTTCCGCTAAAACCGAAAACGTGTTTTTTCTGCCAAAAGTGAAAAACGTATTTTTCCGCCAAAAGTGAAAAACGTATTTTCCCGCCAAAAGTGAAAAACGTATTTTCCCGTCAAAACAGAAAACCACGTTTTTCCGCCAAAACCGAAAATACGTTTTTCCGCCAAAAGTGAAAAATGTGTTTTTACGCCAAAACCGAAAACCACGTTTTTTCCGTCAAAACCGAAAACCACGTTTTTTCCATCAAAGCCGAAAACCACGTTTTTCCGTCAAAACCGAAAACCATGTTTTTCCCGTCAAAACCGAAAACCACGTTTTTCCCGTCAAAACCGAAAACCACGTTTTTCCCGTCAAAGCCGAAAACCACGTTTTTCTCGTCAAAACCGAAAACCACGTTTTTCCCGTCAAAACCGAAAACCACGTTTTTCCCGCCAAAACCGAAAACCACGTTTTTCCCACCAAAACCGAAAACCACGTTTTTCTCGTCAAAACTCTGAAAACCACGTTTTTCCCGTCAAAACCGAAAACCACGTTTTTCCCGCAGAAACCGAAAATGCGTTTCTCTCTGCCAAAACCGAAAAATGTGTTTTCCCGCCAAAACCGAAAAACGCATTGTTCCCGCTGAAACCGAAAATGTATTTTCCCACAAGAACCAAAGAACGCGTTTTTCCCGCCAAAACCGAAAAACACGTTTTTTCGCCAAAACTGAAAATCGGGTTTTCCACCAAAACTGAAGACGCGTGTTTTCCCGCAAAAACTGAAAAACGTGTTTTTTCCGCCAAAGCTGAAAATGCGTTTTTTCGCCAAAACCAAAGAACGCGTTTTCCCGCCAAAACCGAAAACACGTTTTTCCGCCAAAACTGAAAATCGAGTTTTCCACCAAAACTGAAAACGCGTTTTTCCGCAAAAACCGAAAAACGTGTTTTTTCCACCAAAGCCGAAAATGCGTTTTCTTGCCAAAATCAAAAATGTGTTTTTTCCGCAAAAACCAAAAAATGCGTTTTCCGCCAAAAACATATTTTACTGCCTAATCCGCAAAACGTTTTTTTCGCCAAAATCACAATAGCGAAAAAGTCATAATGTCAAAACGCTAATTTCATTTGTGTTACTTTAGCAATTTGTTAAAATTATATTTTTCATTATTGTATTGTGTTATCTATTTTTTTATTTGATGTATGTTGGATCAGTTATTATGTAATTTTTTTTTTAATTATAACTATGTATTAATCTACTGCTTTTACATATTTTTAAAAAATATATTTTATTGAATTTAAATCCAAATATGTGTGTGTATATATGTATTTTTACAAGATAAAACATTACATAATTGATTTTATAAAAATAAAAAAAAATACAAAACATGTATCTGACCTAAAAGTGAAGTATATTTAAGAAAATATATTATAAATTTAAAATAACTAAGAAAAAAATTAAGTTTATACATCAAGTAATGTATAGTTTATATTTTGTTTTATTGTGAAAGTTCATAATATATTTAATAAAATTGTAATCAATAAATTATGATATTATCCTCAATAGGTAGAGATGAGTATTAAATTAATCAAAGTCTAAATATTGATCTGTGCGTCCGTGCAGATGATGGTTTTTACTTTTTGTTAAATGTTGATATTTGTTTTTCATGTCACCATTATATAATTATACGTTCTATAATATAAATACTTGTATCTTGCTAAATTTACAAAACATATACCGTTTAAAATTGTGCTTTGTTTCATATATTTCATATAATATATTGAATAAATTTGTTTTATATTGGTATCTGATGATTGAAAAATATGTTAATAAAAATCAATTTATGGATATGTTTTGGTATAATTAATCTAATATAAATACGTTGACACTAAATTCCACAATTTATTAGTAATATAAAATTAAATATTTTAAAAATATAAATTTTAATTATATAAATAATAATATAAAATAATATTTACACATTGTTATTATGAAATATATATAATATATGTTAAATTTATGAAGATATTAAAACTATAATATGTTTTAGTTGGATGTGTATTTGCTTAAAAACAATTACTTCCTTCAATCTGTTATAATTCAAAAATATATTTTATAAAATATTTTTCATTGTTTTGTTATTTGTAAAATCTATACACACATACAAAATAGCTATGATATTAATAAATTGTACTAAACCCACCTGATCATAAAAAATTATAACAAAGATGGGTCAGAATAATAACTAAATTTTGTAGAAACTAAAATTTTATTGACAAACACATTTTTCAAGAAAATTATTTTACATAAATCTTAACCCAAATCAAGTGGTTAAGTATTTACACAAATTATTTTTCTTCTATGTGGTGATAACCAAACTTTAAATTATTGGTTTTGATCGTGTAGACACGGTCTACAGGATTAAAACTAATAATTTAAAGTTTGGTTATCACCACATATAAAAAACATTTTGTATAAATACTTAACCACTTGATTTCGATCCAATATATATCATGATTAAAAATCATTACCAATGAAACGAATATGTTTAAGTTATTAAACGACTGTGTTTAAGTCTAGTGGTATTCAATGGTAAATATTAAGAAAAAGTTAGAGTTAAATACTAATTGTACTTAAGATATATGTTTTAAAATAGAAGTAAAAATGACTTATTTTAGAATATAAGATATATGTTTTTGACATTTAATTCAATTTCTTGGTTTAATAATTTAAAGATGGTTTTGATGCAGCGATATAGACTGGTGAAAGAAATAATAAAACTCATTTTATGGTTACAAATATGCAAAATATAATTATTGGGTTAAACAAATTAGTATAGTAATGGGCTTATTATGAGCATATGTCCATGTAAATGGTGATTTAATTTGTGTTTGGATGTATGGATAATATCAGTGGCATATAATTGTAATTTTTGAGGAAAACTACGGGGTATTTCCTATTTGTACTACCGGTCACATACATCATCACTATGGGGTATTTCCTATTTTTTACTGCCTAATCCGCAAAACGGTTTTTTCGCCAAAATTACAAAAGCGAAAAAGTCAAAATGTCAAAACGCTAATTTTAAAATAATTACAATGTATATATTTTAGACTAAATAATAAAAATTAATACAATTAAAATTAATGTTAAACATATGATTAAATCAAAATAAGAGTATATTTGTAATTTGTTTATTACACCCATCTAGATGGAGATAAAAAAAAGAAACTAACATAAAGTTCATCCAGTTGGCTCATCTAAATGGTTCATCTAGATGAAAAAAACGAATATCCCCTAAAATCTGGATGAATCATCTGGATAGAACATATGGATGGAGTAGCTAGATGGAGATGATGGATGGAGTAACTAGACGGAGATGATGAATGGAGAAACGAACAGCCCCATTGTCATAATAGTATTTTATTTGCAATGTCTTTTTGATATCAACCTCTTCCTTTCTTTACTCTACAGGATTTAGAACCGGAACGAGCATTTGCAGACTTTGTGCTATGCAGTTTGGTCCTCCACCTGGTGATCATCAACTTCCTCGGATAGGATCACATCTCCTATCGTAAATGTGCTTTCATGTCGTGGAGTTTTTAGGTGTCACTTTGGATTTTTTAGATATTTATATTTCTGTCAAAGAATCGAACTTTTTAATCCTCAATAACAGTATTTGACAAGTGTCAGTATTTAGAGTCTTCAAGTTGGAGCGTATGTAACAGTTCACTGAACACATTCACGGGGAATTCACGGGAATCTAATAATTGAAGCTTGTGTACTAGTCTATAAACGTTAGGAGCCAATATGAAACACTGTAGATATCATTACGTGTATATACAAATGTGACTTTGCACACAACGGTTACGTGATTTTTTTGTTGTGGACGTGACATGAATTATATTTAGAAGGATGTCGTTGTGTGTGCACACAAATGTGACTTTGTACAAACCAAAAAAGCCAAATAAGAGTACGGACGCAACTAAAAGGGGAAAAATATTTAAGATGAGGTTCTTGTCCCACTATATTCATAGTTTACGGCTCCTTAGAAAGAAAAAAATATGAAAAATACAACGGTTTTCTATATCATTTAAAGGAATTTTAATTTTTTATTATTTCACATTTATTTCTCTAAAAGTATAAATTTTTATTAATCAAACTACAAAAGGAAAATTCAGAAATTAGCTTTATATGTATTTTTAATATTAATATATAAAATCTTCTTGAAAAGGAGCATCCAAAAATACAAACTTCCGGCATTTCCAAACAAAACCTAATGAGAAAAAGGTAATAGATTAGACTAAAATAGAGAATCATAATAGAAGGAGGAGAAAATATAGAGAAAGCTCGAAATGTTTCAATCTTTGACAAACATAAGCTTGAGTCAAGACTTAGCGACATCAAAGCATAGTTAACTCTAGTTTATCTGAAAAAAAAAAAACTCTAGTTTATCTGTAATCAAATTTAAGACCACTGGCGGTAAAGCCATATGAATCTTTTTTACGAAGCTATTCTGCGATGACGCTGATAACAATCAAAAGGAGAAAGTGACTCTCAGAACTTCATTCCTAAGCTTCAATTTATTCCGAGGACATATATAACTCCTACATCGTTCCAAGGCGGCTCATGATTTATAGGGGCCAATGAGAAAAAGAGAAAAAATTAATCCCTTTAATAGTTAAAATTACAATTTAGTTTGATTTTTTTTAAAAAAATATATTATTTATAATGTTATTAAATTTAAAGAAAAAAAATATAAAATATTTTTTTAGAAATATATGTAAATTTATTTAGTTTTTTTTTCACAAAAATTAATTAAAAAAAAAAAAAATTAGAAAAAATTGAACTTCTAATATTATGGATCACGTGGCGGTCATACTACTCGCCCTTGTCGTTGAACCGGCATTGCAACGTGCACAATCAACAAACTTCAATATGACAAAGGCTACAATAGCATATTGATATCTTTTCCTCAAAGACCTGCTGCTGGTAAAGAAAAATATTAAATTCTGAACAATAATCATTAAATTCTAAGTTCAAATATTAGAGTATTTAAAAAAATTAGTATCTAACTTTTTGATATCTCAAACCATTTTTCTTTTAAATTTGGCAAAAAAAAGAAGGATTTAGTTGAAAATAAAAACTTGGAAGAAAGAGGAGTCCTGGTGGGATAAATAAACAAAGAAAAAAAAGTGAGGAAGCGATCTCCTTTCACACACAAACACACGCTCGCTCTCTGCTTCCTCCAATCACCAAACACACACACGCTTTAATGACTCTCACATTTTCCTCCTCCGCCGCAACCGTTGCTGTTGCCGTTGCTTCTGCAACTGTAACTTCCTCCGCTAGGGTTCCGACTCTCGGCGGCTTCGTTTCCTTGAGATTAACCGCCAAGAAGCTTCCTATTCGTTCGCATGGCGGCGGTGTGAGAGCGGTGTCTGAGCTTGTTCAAGATAAAGAATCTGTCAGCACTTATTTCGATGATGCTGAAGAAACGAGTAACACGACGCCTACTGAGCTCAACCATTCCCGTACCTTCTTGAATGCGCGAACTGAACAAGGTTAGTCCCAGGAAAATCTGAAGGCAAACGAAAACTATGCGAAATCGTCTTTCTACATTGCCTTTTATTAAGCTTCTTCATATCCCATTTTTTTTTTCAGATATTATATCTGGTATAAGGAAGGAAAAAGAAGCTGGAACGTTGCCTCTCAATGTTGCATCAGGGATGGAAGAACTATACTGGAACTACAAAAATGCTGTATTTGAAAATGCATTTTTATCACTCATGTAGCAGAAAATGCATTTCAGTAACTGATACTTTGGTAGGTTTTGAGTAGCGGAGCTTCCAGGGCAGATGAGACTGTTTTATCAAACATGTCTCTTGCTTTCGACCGCATGCTTCTTGGTGTTGAGGTTGCTACTTCTTCTTCTTTTTTTCCCATTTCAAATACTTTTTCTAATCTTCCTGAATATTCTGGTTTCAATTTTTCAGCATCCTTATACTTTTAATCCATACCATAAAGCAATCAGAGAACCATTTGATTACTTCCACTTTGTCCATACTTACATCCGTCCCCTGATTGATTTCAAGTTAGATGGATTCCTCACTCATAGTTACAATATTTTCTTACAGCTTCTAAATGTACTCTTTGTGCAGGAATTCTTACGTTGGAAACATTTCTATTTTTTCTGAGCTGGAAGACAAGATTCGGCAGGTCCTCTCTCTCTCTCTCTTATGCTCTAGTTAACGCATTTTGCTTCCATCTGACGGTTTAACCGGTTGATTTCAGGGACACAACATCGTGTTAATATCAAATCATCAAAGTGAAGCTGATCCAGCTGTCATTTCACTCTTACTTGAACCACAATGTCCATACATAGGAGAGAATATTGTGATCCTCCCAGCCTTGTCTTCTGAGCTTTTACGCTACTGTCTCTATACTTATCCTTTTCTTCTTTTTTTTTTTTGGTTCTTTTTGCTGCAGAAATGTGTGGCTGGTGATCGAGTAATCACTGATCCTCTTTGTAAGCCGTTTAGTATGGGAAGGTATCACAACCTTTCTTTTGACATTTGGTAGGTGAAGTGTAATATGAGCAACCTTGTATGACTTCCTGGATTTCTCCTGCTTTCAGGAATCTGATTTGTGTGTACTCGAAAAATCACATGAACGATGATCCTGCAGAGCTTGTTGATTTGAAAAGAAAAGCAAATACACGAAGCTTAAAGGAGATGGCTACACTGCTAAGGTTATTACATCTCTGAGACATGTCAAAATAAAGGAAGTTAGGTGATGTTATTCTTCTAATGTAGCATGAATCATACTTTAGGTCTGGCTCCCAACTTATATGGATTGCACCTAGCGGTGGAAGGGACCGCCCAAATCCTTCTTCAGGGGAGTGGTTTCCTGTAAGTTAAACTAATGGAATACAGAGATCTTATCTGTGTCTGGTGGATACTGATCTAGAAAAATGTTCAGGCACCTTTTGATCCTTCTTCGGTAGACAACATGAGAAGACTAGTTGAACATTCTGGTGCTCCTGGACATATATATATATCCAATGTCTTTGCTTTGCTATGACATCATGCCCCCTCCACCCAAAGTATTGCTAACTCCGTCTTGTGCTTTCTCTGGTTTACTTTCCTATCATCATCTTATGTTGCATCTACAGGTTGAAAAAGAAATTGGAGAGAGAAGATTAGTTGGGTTTCACGGTACAGGACTATCAGTTTCTCCCGAAATCAGCTTCTCAGACGTCACGGCAGACTGCAGCAACCCTAACGAGGTCTCGTCTGTTACTCAAATCAGCAAACTTATTTTATCTCTCATCATTCATCATGACTAAACTTTCTTGTTGTTGTATGTCAGGCGAAAGAAGCATACAGCAAGCTCTGTACAATTCGGTGAATGAACAGTACAAGACTCTAAACTCTGCAATCAAGCACAGAAGAGGAATAGAAGCGTCAACTTCAACAGTCTCTTTGTCACAACCCTGGAATGAATCTCTCAGTGTTTAGGGTAAACCTTTCGTCTCAAATGTATCTGCAGGATATACAGTCAACGGAACAAAAATTAGAAAATATACTCCAAAGCCTCTCCCTGATGAAAGAAAGTAAGACAGGTACCTTTGATTTGTGTACATATGAATAGCAAGCTCTTTTTAGATCACATATGTCTTCTTCTTCATATGTAATATTCTTTTCTTTTTGGGGGGCTTCCTATTATATTAGAACCGAATGAATAGATCACAATATCAGTTTTTTGCATCTTCCTTCTCGGCTTACTCTTACTCATACTCATATGCGTCGTGCTTACTATCTGTTACGTGGCAACTTGGCACAACCTTCTGTCTCTGTATCACGCGTCTCTTCCGAAATAAACACTCAATCTAAAAAAAAAAAAAAAAAAAAAACAAATTCAGTTGAATATGTTTCTTTATTCTCCCATTAATTTTGCATTATGACAATGGCCGGCGACAATCATACAAGAGAATATTCAAATTTGGAGATTATTCATTTCAGTAATTACGGATTAGAATCGCTACAACACCACTCGAACTTATCTTCCGTTTTGGCTAACAGTCAACACTATCTTTACTGTTAATTTGTGATACAAAGATAAGTGATATTCGTTGCAAATATAGAGGTTTAGATTTAGGTTAGGGTTGGGCATAAAATCCATAATCCGAACCAAATCCAAATCGAAAAATCTGATCAGTACCCGGTCTGAAATGTAAAAAATACACCAACGGATTTTGTAAGGTTTTACAAAATATATTCGAATCCGGAAATGTTATTAATCGAACCCAAAAACGAGGTTTCAGTGATCTCGTGCTAGTGCCTTTATCATTTACTAATCCAAAAAATATTTGAAGAAACCGATCCAATGTCAAATTTACAATATAAATAAATATATGAAAATAAATATACACTTCAAATATTAAATTTCATATTTGTTTTGATATGATATCCAACAATTAGTATTTAAAATTTAAACAAGTACCTTAAATACTCAATTATATATAAATTTCTCATGGTTTTGTTTTAAATTTTAGATTTTACTTCGGGAATCAGAACGGATTCGATATAATCCGAATCGAATGACATATGATTACTTTATTGATTCTAGGATGTGATACAAAACCAATATGAAACCGATGCGTTATATTCGAACCCGACCATATTTACAAATTTACTAAAATGAGACCTATGAATTGTTATAAATCAGAACCGAAATCCAAAAAATCCGACCTGAACGCCATCGGGTACCCGAGCGCTCATACCTAATTTAGGTCATGTTCATTTTTGTATTTGATGCAATATCTAGATATATTTTATAGATACAACATCTAGATATTGCATCCAAGTGTTGTTCGTTTTTCTAGTCAACAAATAGATGTTAGGTTGTTCTTTTTTTCTTTAATAATAATAGCATTTTGAATACCAGTAGTTAAAAAGACTAAAAATGCATGATAACTAGTTATAATATTTAAGCAAAATATCTACAACTAATTTTGCATTTTTGACGGAAAACTTGATTTGAATTTTGAAGGAAACTTAATTTTGTGATTTTAGTAGAAAACCCAATTTGCAATGTTGGCAGAAACACATAATTTCCCAGTTTCGACAAAAATGTGATTTTAAGTTTTGGTGGGAATATACGAGTTTACGGTTTTGACAGGAAAATTCAATTTTACAGTTTTGTGAGAACACAATTTTTCAGTTTTGGGAAAAAAAATTAATTTTGTGGTTTCGGCGTGAAAACAATATTTTTCTGTTTCAGTGAGAAAATCTTGTTTTTTTGTGGTTATGGTTGGAAAACTTAATTTTACCGCTTTGGTGTGAAAATTCGATTTTGTGAATTTTGTGGATTTTCCGTTTTTGGTGAACAATGCAATTTTCATTTTCAGCCAAAAACGAGATTTCTCAGTTTTAGAGGGAAAACATGATTTTGCGGTTTTGGCGAAACCATGATTTTGTTGTTTTTGCGGGAAAACGTGATTTTATGGTTTTGGCGAAAAACATGATTATGCGGTTTTGGCCAGAAAATGTGATTATGCGGCTTTGGCTAGAAAACATGATTATGCGGTTGGTAGAAAAAAATAATTTTTCAGTTTTGGTGACAAAACGTGATTTGACGATTTTGAGGAAAAACATACTTTTAGCCTTTTTCAAGAAAATCCAATTTTGCAATTTTTGCACGAAAAATATATTTTGAGGCTTTGATGAGAGAACGTGATTGTGAGGTTTTCGGGGGAAAACATGATTTTATAGTTTTACAGAAAATATGATTTTATGGTTTTAGTGAGAAAATTTGATTTTGTGATTAACGTGACTTAGCGGTTTTTGTGGAAAAATCTGTTTTTTTATTTATTTTGGCAGGAAAAGATTTTATAGTTTTGAAGGGAAAACATAATTTTATGCCTTTTAAAAATATATCTAATATAATTAATATAAATTAGTTATTTTATATCCTCTTATATATTAATTGAAAAAGTCACTTAAATGATTTTTTCTTAGGTGTCAATAATAGGTGAAGTTTCAGAGAAATTGTTATTAATTGATTGGTTGATAATTTTAGATTTTATTTATTTTAACTATGTTTTAAAAATGCTACTTTTTACTATTTAATATTAATTTCCAAACAATCCATATAATCTTACATATAATCATTTATGGTAGCTAATTGTATCAATTATAAAAAATATATATAATGCTTCACAATTTTATTTTTTTTCATTGATAATTTATTTATAATCTATATAAAATATATTTTTTAAAATTAACTAATGAAATATAATATAATAGATTTATTTTTCTATATATTCATTATATTCTATTAAACGGGTTTATAAATTATTTACATGAGTTTAAAATCATGTCTAATGATTAATATATCATTTGTAACAATTTTAAAAAGTTATTTATACTAATTCTTTTCTAATAATTTACATCATCAATAATAAATATTTTATAATTAACCAGAGTTAAAAAATAATTTTTAAAATTTAAATCCTCAATAATGAATATATCTTTAAATTTGTGTCAAATTTGTTGTCAAACACATTTAATAATAAAAATTTAACTTGAAATATCTGAATTAAAAAGAAACAGTCAAATATTCTTACATTTTTGAACATTCAAAACTTAGAGCACTATTATATCATTTTAAACACAAAGTAAAAAGTTTAATATATGTGAATATTTCTGATTATAGAAAATCTAATCAGATACAAATTTATCTTAAATATTTTGTAAGAAATGCCTAAGATTATTGTTAACAAATATACATATTTCTATAACTGAAACTTATTATATCAGTCTACATTAAAAATTAAAAAAATTCGTAAAATTTATGTTTAAATTGATAGATATCATGACAAAGTTAAACTATACATTTTCTAATTAACTTAGGAGTATTTTGAGCCTATGTAAGGGTTCTGACTAATTCATAAGGGAATGTGTAACCCATGGATAGAATATTTCTCTCGTTATTCAAATGAACCTAAAGCAAAAGCACATATTCATGTGGATATTCATAAGCAATATGACTGAGTTTCGCATAATAGGTGCATCGAATCCCCAAATATTTTGGTGTCTCAATTCCTTCTGCTAAACACTCGACACAAAGTCTCAGGTATATATATATATATATATATATATATATATATATATATATATGTATGTATATATGTAGCTATATTACTTCTTAATATTTTCTATGTGTTACTTCAGTTTGTAATTGTGAACTAGATTTTGATCCGCGCTTAGAAAGTGTAGGTTTTTATTTTGACCTTTTTACCAACTTAATATCGAACTATGATTTATAATAAGTTTATATCCTTTGATTGCATGATCGATATCTTTGTCTGCTTGTGAGAATTTTGTTGCTCATAATCCTTTTGATGGTGAAACAAAAACTAATAAAACCATCCATTTATTATGTAGTACCCAAACATACATTTCTCTTAATTTTTTTTTGTATACAAAATATAGGATGATCTTCTCTTGATATTTCACATTGTTTATAAACCTGACAGAAATAAATGTATCAGAGCCATCTAGAATAAAGTACATCTTAATATTATTCTATTAGTTTACTGAAAGCTTTTAGATGACAGAATATGGTTAGGTTTATTAGTAGTTAATATCGAATATATAGTATCGAGATATATATTTTCGAATGATATACATTATTTTGCAAAAGAGTTCGTTTTGGTAAGATATATCGATTTCTTTTATATTAAAATGCAAAAGCAATATACGGTTTATACATGGTCCCAATTATCAAACTAACCATAATTAAATAATATTTTTTTTTTAACAAAAAACCCAACTTTAATCTAACAACTTTTTTTCCGGGAGAAAAGGTGTATGGTCAAAACCTAACTAATTATTTGATAATATCTCTCTATGACAGCAAGATCATCGCTATCTTCTCCACTTGATATTAACTCGAGAACATAGATGCGATACTCAGCTCGTGAATCTTTAATGAAGGTTAGTAATTATTTGTGATGTTATAATTGTTTTCTTTTACTTCGACTGATTATATAAACTAAGTTTTTCCTTCTCAAGATTCATATTCAGCGATCAATCAGATTTTGATTCTCTGTTTGTTGTATGTTTCATTGAAGCAGTGATGGACACACAATATCGAAACCAAAAGGAATATGATTGCAACTTGATTCCATGCTTATCACAGAGAACAATAGACCGTATATATTCGAAACACCCACATAGTCATGGTTAGTAATATTCTTTATTTCCTTCTCTTCATGGTTTCATAATTTATATAAAATGATTTTTAGTTCATAAGAAGAAAAACATAGATGCATCTAGAATTATAATTCTAGTTGATCTCTACTTATCATTTTTTGTTTATCTCATCACTGCTTGTCATGTTGCTTAGTTTTTAAATGCATTAGTTTCAAATAAGAAGATACAAAGAATCATGTTTTGTCAATCACCATAGCAAAAGCGTTGTTGCATGAAACACGATTTTAACAGTGGTCCTCATCTAAGTCAAAGTCAAATACTTATGTAAAACTTACATCACAAAGTAGTAAGAAAATTAACATTAGGAATACCTTATTGCTCATACGCATCCAAGTTATTAAAAACCTCTTTGAAAACAACATTTGTAGTTTTCTTTTGAGGTTTGCCATCTCTATCGACAATCAGAATTTTAATCCTTTCTTTGAAGTAACTCTAGAAACAACCACATATAGCTGACCATGTGAAAAACAAGTCTTGGAAGGAATATACCAACTTCAGATAGTGATTGTCCTTGGCTTTTGTTAATAGTTATTACGAAAGCCACAACCAAAGACAATTGCCTTCTGCGCATTTTGAGTGGCAATCTGGTGTCTGATGGAGTTATCATCAATCTAGGAATATATACTGAATCCCCGACCTTCTCTCCAGTAATGATCTTAGCTTTAAACATTAAATCCATAAGTTGAGTAATCTATAGTCTTGTTCCATTCATTAACCCAACCGCATGATTTATGTTTCTTAAAACCATAACAGGACATCCGACCTTGAGTATAAGAATATGGTTTGGCAAACCAGGAACTTTGATTTTGTTGAAAAAATCAGGACCCAATGCTTCATCATTCAACGAACTTTTGTCAATTGGATCAATACTATCTGCGCTGGTGTAAATCTTTTCTTCACCTAAATTTTTGTAAAAAACTTAATTAATACGCAATATGCATATACAACACAAATATATACTAAAATCGATGGCATAATATATTAATTTACCTTCAAGCTTATCCAACATGTACTCATTGACCATGTTGACATCTTCATTTGTAGGACATAAAATAGCTCTTTGTTGAAAGAATACTGGTTCTTTGTTTTCTGTAAGGAAACATAATCACCACTAACACTGCTTTGGTGATAGCTTCTATAGGATTTTCAGAATCGGTAATCAAAAACTATGAAGAATTTCAATCTCAGCTTCACATCCCTACTCTTAATTATCCAATCTGAAAAATCCTTAAGATCCTTTGCCCTCGTCAGTTGTGAGACAACAGACAACAGCCGCATGTTCTTTGTGTGTGTTTTGAGAAGTTTTACAATGCTCCCATAGATAAGAAGGAATTCAATGTTGCCAAATCCAAATATCAGCCCTACAACCTCCATTTATTACAGGTAAAACCTGTCTAAAATCAGCTCCAAAAAACAACTACTTTTCCACCCAAATGGTTTGTTTATGTGTTTCCCAACAATATCAGACAAACTTCTATCCAAAGCTTCGAAG
>CAJHQP010005457.1:0-45869 GCA_905132765.1 Moricandia arvensis
TCAATAAGTAGAATCAGGCTTAAGAGGGTCAAGATCGCTGGCGTTGGCCGTGGACGTAGAAGACGACGTGAATGGTCCGTCGTTATGATCCAAAATATTCATCTCCTCTTCATTTATCATCGCATAGTGCTTCTTCAACGCCCTCACACTCTCTTCATCTTTCTCGCTTCCTTTGTTGAAGGAAGCTTCAAGAAGCTTCTCAACATTCACCGTGGAACTTCCTTCGAGCATGCTCACCACCGTCGACATCGACGGTCTGTCTGACGTAACCTGACTGGTGCAGAGGATCCCTATATTGATCATCGTCATTGCTTCTTCTTTGTTGTAATCGGTTCCAAGCCTCGGGTCTACTACTTCCATCAGTTTGTTTTGCTCCCTTAGAACATGTACCTTTGGGAAGATATTGAGATTCAGAGTCATGGTTTTAGGGCATCCCAATGAAGTATTCTAGCTCCTAAAGTTCTCCAAATACATATATATGTATATATATATATATATATATATTATAACAGTATTTAATTGTGAAGTTATTAATTTTTATGTGAAATTCAACCTAAAAAATTATTTTATTAAATATTAAAATAAATATATACAAACACATATATGTATTTTGAAAATTCTGGAGCTAAAACCTTCGTTGGGAATGCTTTTAGAGGTGAAAAGATTATAACTTACCCAATCAAGAAAGTTGAAAGTATCAACTTTAGAACATGTGATCGTGTTGCTTCTTCCGTGAACGATTTCTAGGGCCACGACTCCAAAACTGTAGACATCTGCTTTATCTGTCAAATGACCTCTCATGGCGTATTCTGGAGCCATGTATCCGCTGCATAAACAAGTTTGCTTTGGTTACAATAAATATAAGGTAACCTTTTAATATCTTTACCAAAAAAATGATATTCTAAAGTAAAAAGAGCTGAAACATTATCAGTGATTGATTGATTGACTTACTATGTTCCTGCGACTCGTGTGCTAATGTGTGTGTTTTCTTCTTCATCAAGTTTAGCAAGACCAAAATCTGAAATTTTTGCGTTGAGTTCCTTGTCGAGCAAGACATTAGTGGCTTTGATGTCTCTGTGTACAATCTTGAGTCTTGATTCCTCGTGGAGATAAGCTAGTCCTCTTGCTATTCCAACGCAAATCTTCTGCCTAGTTGGCCAATCTAGACGTATTTGAGTCTCTTGAGGACCTTTATGGAAACAAAAGAAATATATTATTACTGACTTATAAATATATCTATATTATTTTAGAATAGATAAATTATATATCATATATTAGTTATATAAAATTTATCATTTTATTTATTGGTGGAGTAGTAAATGATTCATACATAAAATTATCATAAATTTAATATATGATATATAATTTATTTATTCTAAATAATATATATATATATATATATATATATATTTATATATATAAATATATATATTATGTTTGTTTTGTTATTAAAATAATGAAAGATATGTATAATTATATAAATTATATTATATTTTAAATGTCAAATTTAGTTTTAAAAAAATATTTAATCACAACTTTTATTTTTTAAAATATATTTTTATTATAAAACTATTTTTAATATTATTAATAAAATAAATTAATTATTTCTAATTATTTTATAATTTTTGTATATTCTAAATACAAATGTTCTTCCAAAAATTTCATATAAGAGCATTGAGCAAGAGAGCATTAGCATCTTGTAAATGTTTTTCTGATAAATGTTGATTAGATAATAAAGATCATTATGTCAATCAACTCCTAACATAGCGTTTTTAATGCTTTTAGAAAGGGTGATGTGCACTAACCGAAAAGTGCTCGAGCGAGACTGTTGTTTTCTAAGTACTCGTAGACTAGCAAGAGCTGGTCACCCTCGACACAACATCCGTACAGTTTAACCAAATGTGGATGTTGTAGAGCAGAGATCATACCAATCTCGTTCAAGAACTCTCGGTTCCCTTGTTTTGACTTTGATGATAGTTGCTTCACCGCGATTAAGGTTCCATCATTCAACGTTCCCTGGATTCATACAATAGACAAACCTTTATAATCTTTCTTTTTCTTTTCATAACAACGTCAATCACATTATGATGCTAACCTTATGAACAGGACCGAAGCCACCTTCTCCTATCTTGTTTTCCGGATCAAAGTTGTTTGTAGCAACTTTGATTTGCCTCAACGAGAAGGAACTTATCTGAAAATCCAAGTTCTTGAAATCTGAAGGTGGAAGAAGAAACACTGTTAAGTTTGGGAAGAAACAGACTTTTTAACTCAAAATCAATTGATTTTGATAAGTACCTTTCTCCATTTGACTCTTGGGTCTTAAGCAACCTCTCCACCATAAGATACAACCGATTAAAAGCACAAGAAACACCGTCGAAGCAACTACAACACCAACCAACGTGCCAATAGAGCTTCCACCACCACTTCCAGTTCTATCTTCCTTTGGTGGAATGAAATCTACATCAATATTCAAGAGAAAAATATTAATAAACAAAACAAAAAATATACATTCAAATAAATGTGAAATCTTGAGATAGTTTCAGATTTAGGAAAGTTTACTTGGATCTACAGATACGGCCGATATGAGAGCACCATATACACCTCTTACAGGAGTAGATTGAGTTCCTTTACCAGCCCAAAACAATCTTATCTCCAGTTTACCATTTGTAATCATGACGGGGAAACTCTTAACCACAGCTCTTCCAGCACCGTTGGCCTCATCTACAATATTGAAATCCTTAACCACAAGTTTTCCCTGCACATTACCACACACGAAAACTAATTTAAGCATTGCAATTTGTTGATTTTAGAAGTGGTTTAAATCTCAGTGCAGCAATAAAATATCACATTCGTTAGACGTTACAAAGTAAGTTTAAAGTATGTATTTTAGGATTAGAAAAATATCTTTAGTAAACAAGGATGTGTTTTATAAAGGGAAATAAAAATTGGTTTTTGAGGTAGTATAACTAACGGGTTGTATTATTATTATTGTTTAACTCAATCGTGTTTTGTTTCTAAGTGTGTTTTTTTTTTCTTTTTTTCTTGATAATCCAGGGGTTCCTCACTTAGAGTGGGTCATTCCCCCTGAGCCCAGTCAGGCTGAGACGACGCTTCACCCGGGAGAGTTTTCAAACTGGACCGAAAGCAAGGGTCCAGACTTCGAGTGTCCAGAAGAGGCACAGTAGTTTCCGCATGGGGGGAATCGAACCCAAATAGTGATTGCCACCACAGGCCCGTCCTGCCACTTGGACTACCTCGTCCGGACTTTTGTTTCTAAGTGTTATTGTTTCCTTCTTGCTTAATTCTCGTTTGTTCACAACAGATTGTTTTCAAATATTTTTAGAGGTATAAGAAAATTACCTGAACGTATATGTCAAAGAACCGTCTCCCCAAACTTTGATATGTTTGGTTGCCACTGAACATAATTTCAGCGAAGTGAAGATTAACAGTATAGTTTCCATGTCCAAGACAAAATGCGTAGTAAGTGATGGAAAGGGCCGAGAGACGGGCATGTGTATAAAGACTAGGATCTGCTATATTAAGCTCTGACGTATTTGCCAATAAGGTTACTCCTTTGGGAGACCGCCAATCATCCATGAACTTCCCGGTGTTGCTAGAAACCCAACCGTTTCTACTGTCGTAGAACATTGATCTATCCGATGTATCACCATCATACTTAGTCCCATTGATTGTAAGTTCAGTACCACCACAGTTTATATGAAGGCCATAGAAAGCTTAAGAATAACAAAAGATTAATCAGATGCGCTGCTAGATTTTTCTGCAAAGTATTGTATCACTTCAAATACTTACTTTTGGGACATTTATGGCTACTCAGACAAGAAACGTTTGAGCTGTAGCAAAAAAAAAATGTTAGTTTACTTAGATGATTAACCCTAAGAACTTTATTTGAGTTTTTTTTGTCTGATTTAAAAAAGAAAATTAAAAACGAACCAATCGACCCGCAAACAGTACAAGAACTCAAACAAAATGAGATTTAATTAAGAGTTTTTGGAACTGGTTCTTAAAATTTTGATGGATCCTCCCTTTAAAAGACCCCTTAAAAGCTCTATTTAATCATGCTCTTAACACCATGATTAACTCTAGAACCCCTACTGAAGTTCTTATATATATTTCTGATTTAAAAAAAAATAAAAATAAAACAAACCAATCACGGGCCAACACGTGTTAGTAGAACCTGTGAACAGTACAAGAACCCAAACAAAATAAGTTCTTAGTTAAGGTTTTTAAGGAATGATTCTTAAAGGGGTTCTTAGTGGGCGGATTTAACCCATAACACTATTTTAATATCAAAACCAAATTATAATAATTTAGTTTCAACACTAAAAGTCTCTTCTCCAACAACAACACCATTCACAATAAAGTCTACTTTATATTAGTATATTAAAACTTTTGTTATTATTTAATATTTAAAATATAAATAACTATTATTTATAATACATAAATACACATTACGATAAAAATATTTTTTTCTTAAAATATTTAATATTCAATGTAAAATATTATTTAGATAATACCTTTAAATAATTATTTCAATATATATAATATTTTACTATACATAATTAATTTATCATTTTATGCATATATTTTCTTATTTGTTATCTATTCATTTGTATATTTTATTTAAAAAAATAGTGTTATTGTGGTGAATATTATCACACTAATTTTCATGAGCTATTATAGTATTGCATTGAAATAGTGTGGTTTTTAGTGTTGGATTAATGAGGTTTTTTGTGTGAAAATCACATTTAAGTAGAGTTTTATTGTTGGGTTGAGAATGACTTTAGAGAGAAGGTTTCAAAATTTATGAGAAGAAAAAGAAAAATACTTACTAGCTATTTGCCACCAAAGGGTTTGTGCTTGAAAACATATTCCTGTGAATTAAAGAACCAGGAAACTGTAAGATTTATTGTGTCTTTTCAAGGCACAAAATGTTTGAACTTTTATTGTTCTTACACATCATTCTTCTGACATTCTGCAGTTCTTGGATCATTGGTAAAATTATTGTAAACAAGATCACTGCAATATAAATAACCAAAGAAAATGTTATTGGGGTGTGTCACTACAAAGAGTTGTCTTGTATATATATATCGTTCTAGAAAACTCACATCTTGTCTCCTTTGTCTACAATCCAACTTGGAACTTCCCCATTTAACATGTTACTTGTAAAATATCTGGAAGATTAGAAAACAAAGTTCAACGCTTTTAACTTTGATCCATTAATGGCTTTAACAAAACAAGAAGAGAAGAGAAGAGAATCATACATGTTAACTCGTGAAAGAGCGCTATAAGTTGACGGAATTGGTCCATTTAGTTTGTTAAAACTAAGATCTCTGCACAATGAGTCTCACAATGTCAGCTTGGATTTTTTTTCATATTTTTTTTTAATTTACTGGCCAAAGAAGAAAAAAGTTTACTAACAAGAATTTTAATGATGTGATCGTTCCAAGATACGCTGGTAACTCTCCTGTAAGATTGCAGTTCCTAAGAACCCTGCAAACAAACAAAGGAGTTAAGCTCAATGAAGGTGGGAAGAAACTGTTATTAATTTGTTTATACTTAAAGACTCGAACTCACAATGTATTTATCGATGTCATGTTTTGTAGTGGCGGAAAGGGAGATCCTGGTCCGCCCAATTCACTGATTCTCCTATAAAAAAAATTTGGAAAAGACAATAGTTATCATTGATAGTGATTCCACTAAAGGTGGCAACAAGGAATCCCATACACAAAGAAAGTTAGGTGTACTTACAAGTTTGTTAGCTTCTTGAGAGGACTAATGGTATTAGGAATCGGTCCGACTAAACCACTTGCTTGAATAACCCTGTGGCATGCAGCAAACCAACATTTAACTCCTTTATAAGTCACCAAATATATAATCTGATTAAGCTGAAAGAATTGCTTACAATTTTTCAAGGTTTGTCCAGTTCTGGATGAAGTCTGGTATAGTACCGGTGAACTGGTTGTCACTTATACGGCTATAAATCAAATGTATATATTGTAAGAATCTACAGTGAAATATGCATTACTAAATAGAAGAAAACATGAAGAATACTTACAATTCTGTTAATGTTGTAAGTTTGGAGAATGTACTTGGATGTCTCCACTCAAATAGTTCGAGCTAAGAAGGCTACAAAAGATAAAACATAGCCTGATCAACACTAGAAATTTCTTGTAGATTGTAAAAGAACTTGAACAATGATTCTTACATCCTTTGAATGTTTGGTAGATTCCCGAGTTCTTGAGGTAATCTCCCAGAAATCTCATTAAGTTCCAATATACTAAAAACCAAATGTTCCACAAAAAAAAAGAAGCTGAATCAAGATATTATCACCAAAGTAGGAATTATCTGACACATTTACATTTTTGGAGAAATAGGAACCAAGGAAGGTACTCACAGGTTCCTAAGGGTTGTAATGTTTCCAATCTCTTTTGGGATTGAACCACTTATCCGGTTTCCAAGTACTGAGCTGCATTCTCATCATCCAACAAATCAATCCACATATTCATACAAAGATGTAAAATGTATATGAACAGGGATACACATATATACATACACGTTTACAAGTGGCAAGGCACCCCATTCAGGAGGAATGGAACCGTTAAGATAGTTTCTAGACAGTTCACTGCATGGAAATGAAAAGAGTGACAGTTAAGTTAGTTAATGAGAAAGACACTAGTTGAAGATATTGTAATAAAGGGAGTGTTTGAGGGCTAATATTTGCTATTCTTACATCTCCTGCAAAAAAGGAAGTCCTGCAAACTCTTTAGGAAGAGATCCATTAAGATTTTGTGCCTTTAGGACTCTGTCCAAAATTTTAGAGGAAAAAGAAGAAGAGGTTTCAAAATGAGAAATTAGGGTCAGTGACTATAACAAATATACAAATTAAGAAAGTAACCAAAAAAAACAAGATTTATATTTATATAATATTGCTATTTTACTTTTCATCACGTTACCCTATCAAGTTTAGATATTTTTATCAACTTAAAAATTACTTATTCAAATATTCTATTTACAGAAAAGATAGATCTTTTTAATGTAATATATGATTTGAATTTTTAAAACAGACATATATTTATAAGATTTAATATGTAATGTTACAATAAAATATTATTGTATACTATTCTATTTATAAAACATAGAATAGAATTATAGTTATACAATCTTTTCTCTTTCGTTTCTCTCTCCAATCCCACCCTCTCTCTCTTTTCCTTCTTCTCTTTGTACCCTTACCTCCATTTCTTTCTCCCCCTCTCTCTATATCTCTCTCCATCTTTTTCTATGTATTATATTTTATTTATGAATTGTAGAATAGAATTATAATTATAAAAAAAGTTATCTCTCTTCTTTCTCTTTCTCTTTCCCCATTTCTCTCTCTCTCCCACCTTCTCCTCTCTCCCACTCTCTGTTTTTTTATTTATTTCTCTCTCATATGTAATGTTACAATATTATAGTGTTGTGTTCTATCATATTCACCAAATATAAAATAGAAATTGTAATTACTCTCTCTCGAGCCTAGGTTGGGAACTAGGGAAGTTTGTAACATTTAGACTCGACCACACCAAAAGAAATTTTTTTAAACAATTAATGACCGAAATTATTGTTATAATAAATTGGCTGGAAGCCACTACTTCATTAGCTTGCTCAAGGGTTGGCTTTGTCTCTCTATGTCAAAGGATAATATTGTCCAAGTTAGTGACAAATTATCACATCATTTTTTATCTAATATATACATCGTTACTTTTAGAATTTTCCATTCATTATGTATATTTGACAAAATCTCCCTTTCAAAATATGGTTTGCAAAAATATAGGCCCGTTGTGTTTTTGGTCCAGTACCATTCAATACAAAAGCCGAATAAGAGTATTAGCATTGGTGGTATCTCACCACAACTTTTTTCATTAAAAAGAAAAAATAATTGAAAAAGTAAAAAGTTTGAAGAGAGAGAAAAATACAGTCTCCTCTATGAAAGATGTAAAACAAATGGGAATAGACTCTTTGCTTGTCATGTTGTGATTGATTTTAATTTTACTTATTATAAAATTATAATTTGTTAAAAAACTCTAAGGAAGAGCTTTATAATTACTTATTATGCTGTAAAATTAATTAGTTTCTAGATTCACGGACGCGTCAGAAAAGGTCAGGTCAAGGACTCTTCGTAATATGTCTATATTTAGGCATCTACACTTTTTTCTTTTATGTAATTCTTTCAAAAAAATATTAAAATGAAATTTTTTTCGCTAAAAGAATACACATGGAAAAAATAAAAATAAAAATTTCGTTAAAAAGGTAACAAAATTTTGTCTTTATAGATATATAAATACACATAACTATTAAATAAATAATAAAATTAATTTTCATTTAGAACATTTTTGTTTTTCAAACTTTAAAAAAAAAATATTTTTCTTCAACAGTCTTTTTGAAAATTCCTTTTAATTAAAATTATTTTTAAAATTCTTATTTCAATTTTAAATATTGATTTATATTTTAAATCATTTTCTCCACCCAAAAACAAACCTCTCAAATCTAAACCACAAATCTAAAATATTTAACCTTAAGATACAACTGTCTATTTATTTCTTTAATAAAATATTTTGAGCATTTTGATTTTTATGTGCTATATTTATGATAAAAAAAAATTAGCTAAATTTCTCTTTTTCTTTTGTCATTGACATCTACCTTACTTTATAAAATAAAACTAGATTTTGACCCGCGCTTTTCAAGCGCGGTTTTTTATTTTTACTTTTTAAAAAATATTATTTAATGATATTTGTAAATCGACAGTTTTTAAATATTTTTAGTTTTTTACAAACCTATCAAGACTTTGAATGATCATACTCGACATCGTACGTAAATTCATAATATCCGGATGTAAAATCATTTTAAACCTCAACATTCAGAAAAACTGAGTAGTCAATGGGTATTTAGATGATCATGTCTAACACCCGCATGAGTGTTATCGTAAATTGTAATATATAATGTATATAATTGTGTTTGTCTATATATGTTTGAAGTTGTTCATATTGTATTATTGTTTGATCTATTAGAGAAAAAAATTTATGTAATATTTACTGGGATCATATAAATACTATATTGTCTTATATTTATGTTGAAATAAGAAAAATTGTATAACTAACAAATTAATATTATTTTCTAATTACCACAATTTTTATGTTTTTATATAATATATTTAAATTAATAGGAAACATCTTTAAAATAGTTAATATAAAATATAGTTATTATAACTACCTGAGAAATATATATATATATATATATATATATATATAATGTATATGTATATTACATATTACGTTAACAATTTTTTTTTAAAATGAATCTGTTTAATCATACACATTGAAATATTTTGGCCCTAACTTTTGATTTAATAATATATTTATGGAATTTCTATATAAATTTGTATATACAATTAAAATATTTTGGATTTTATGTTAATAAAATTATTAAAAAGACATTAATGAAAGAATACTACTATCTTTGTTTCCAAACAAATTTGTTATCTAAAAGTGTTATTCATGTTTCCAAACAAATTTTTTGAGCACTGCTATTCATGTTTCCAAACAATACAAAAGGTAATATACTTTTAATAGGTAAACTAGATTTTAACCCGCACGTCCGTGCGGATATTTTTCTATTTTATAAATATATTTGATATTACTATAAATATTTTAATTATATAATTTTAATTTAGTGCTATACATTGTGTAACTCTATAATTGTTTTTATATTTCTTCCTCAAAATTATTAATATATAGTGATTTGTTTAAAACATTTTAATTTATTATTAATTTTTATTTACTTACTAATATATTTTCGAGTTGAAATATAATAAAATAACCAAATGAAATAATCAAATAAAGAATCTTTTTCAAAATATGTTTTTCTTTAATTTATACATTTGCATATAATATATTTTAAATTTTATTATTTATATTACTTAAAAGAAATCTATTTAATATGTATAAGAAAATATACTTTAACATATATCATTTTAATGTTTTACGAAATTTATAAGTAAAACACTGTTTTGTTTAAATAATATAGACCTATTTTTAGTAAATTTTATACATAGTAGTATCTATCATATTATTTTATTAAAAATTAATTTTGAATTTGTTTGTTACTACATCTAATCTATTATTTTATACATAAGATATTTGAATTTTAGTACTATTTAAAAGAAAATTCCCAACATATTTTTATAATTAAAAAAAAAATTAAAATTCAAATTTGATTTGTCATTAAAATTTTAAGTGAGTTGCTAAAATACCATAGTTTTCTATTGACATTTTTTTTAAAAAAATAGTATATGAATTAAAGTTTATTATATATTATTATATTTTTGTATACAAACATCTTAAAACAATATATTGTTGAAAGTTTCAATATAAATAAAAAATTGTAAGTTTAACATATGTTAATACATTTATTTTGTATAAACCTGTTATACAGTTTATGAATTTTAACCTATTTTAATGAATGATGATTTATTTAAATGAAAAACTTTAGAATTTAAAATTTTGTTAATTTACCTATTTAATATAATTTTATCATATTTAATTCATGTAACACTTCTATTTTCATATAATCCAGAGTTTATTTATAGAATTTATAAAAATAGTAGAATTTTTATTTTCTTGTTTATAATAAAATTTTAGTTAACATTAATTTATAATAATATTATATAACTAATTACGAAATTTATTAATGTATTATTTTATAAAAATATTTAAATTCTTAAGTAAGATTTTGTTAGATTCTTTCTTAACAGATTTTGTTATAATTGAAAAATAAAATTCAAATATTTAGTTGGTTTATTATTAATGTAAATAATCAAATATGTCATATTAACTAATTTTTGAAATGGTCTAATTACTATTTGTTAATAATAGATAAATTTTTTAAAAATTTTAATTTACCTATTTAATATAATTTTACCATATTTAACTAATGTTACACTGCTATTTTTATATAATAGAGAATATATTTATAGAATTTATGAAAAAATAGTGTAGAATTTTATTTTTCTGTTTTATAATAAAAACTTAGTTAAAATGATTTATAATAATTTTATACTACTAATCACGAAATTTATTAATGTATAATTTTATAAAAATAATTAAATTTTTAAGTAAAATTTTGTTAGATTCTTTCTCAACAGATTTTTGTTATAATTAAAAAAATAAAAATTCTAGTTGGTTTATTATTAATGTACCAAATTTATATACCCAAATATTAGATGGGTGTTGCACACGTTTTAGAAGGATTGAAAATTCTGTTATCAAATTATAAATATGGTATAATGAGTTGATGAATATTCTGAAAAACATTTGGTTACTAATTGATTGATTATCAAAATCGTGATTGTTTAAAAAATCTATTATATCTAATATCTAATATATTTAAATTCAAAATCTTATAGGTTCAAAAATAGATTATTTTATTTGGTTCCTAATTGATGATTATCAAAATTGTGATTATTCAAAAAATCTATTATATCTAATATCTAATATTTATTTGTATAAAGCTATTATACAGTTTATGAATTTAGCCTATTTTAATGATGAATGATGATTTATTTATATGAAAAACTTTAGAATTTAAAATTGTTAATTTACCTATTTAATATAATTTTATCATATTTAATTCATGTAACACTTCTATTTTCATATAATCCAGAGTTTATTTATAGAATTTATAAAAATAGTAGAATTTTTATTTTCTTGTTTATAATAAAATTTTAGTTAACATTGATTTATGATAATATTATATAACTAATTACGAAATTTATTAATGTACTATTTTATAAAAATATTTAAATTCTTAAGTAAGATTTTGTTAGATTCTTTCTCAACAGATTTTGTTATAATAAAAAAACAAAATTCAAATCTTTAGTTGGTTTATTATTAATGTAAATAATTAAATATGTCATATTAACTAATTTTTGAAATGGTCTAATTACTATTTGTTAATAGTAGATAAAATTTTAAAATTTGTTAATTTAATTATTTATTATAATTTTACCATATTTAAATAATGTAACACTGCTATTTTTAAATAATACACAATATATTTATAGAATTTATTAAAAAAATAGTGTAGAATTTTATTTTCTTGTTTTATAATAAAAATTTAGTTAAAATAATTTATAATAATATTATATTACGAATCACGAAATTTATTAATGTATAATTTTATAAAAATATTTAAAATTTTAAGTAAATTTTTGTTAGATTCTTTTATATTTTACTAAAATAAATAATTTAATAATATATTTATAGATAGTTTTATATAACATACACTATATATTTCGAGATTGTTTTTTTACGACAAAGAAATAACACATTGAAATTAATTAATTTAAATATATTATTTTAAGTGATATTGGAAGAATCTATAAATAAGAAAGAAATAGGATGACTAAATGTGTAAATAGAAAAAAATATTTAATCTGCTATCCATGTTCCAAACATTTTTTCTTTATTCTACTATCTATGTTTCCAAACATTCCAATTTTGTACTTGATTTTTAATAATATAGATGTTAGTTAATAGATAAGTCACAACATTTTTCAATAAGTCCAAAAAAAAAACATGCCAAGGTAATTTCAAATAGGACTCTGTTTTAATATAGTAGATATCTAACTAAGCCCATAAATTATGGAATACACTAACAAATTTGAAACAGTCCAAAAATTAAATGATAACTTTCAATGGTAGATAAATTTAGGACTATGTTTTAATAGAGTAGATGAGTGTAGTCAATCAATTTAAAATTATTAGTTAGTTATTTTAATGAGCTTAAGATTCAATAATCCTGGTAAACTTATCCTAATTTTTGGTAAAATATTCCAGTAGTTCAATTTGTTTTGGTAATTCAGATTTTGGATAAGTCATAGAGAGAGAAACGAACATGCTGGTGACGTGACAAAGTGTGGAGGAGCAGTTACAAGTAACAGCGTTTTCGTAGTTCTTGGCGGCGTTAAGAGTTCTCCAACCTCCTCTGGTCGAAGCGACGTCGCATGGATCCACACTGAAATCCCATTTATTTTGGTGTAAGCCCTTCGCTATGGCTCTTAAAACGTCCACTGCGACAGAAAAAAACTAATATCATTATACACTGACGAGTGACGAATACAGACGTGAGTACCGTACACACACATTAATATATGTATACCTTCATCTTTGGCTAAATTTTGAGAAGAAGCGAAGCCGAAGAGGATGAGGGAGACGAGTACGTACATGAAGATAAGTCGAGTTAAGGACATTATTTTCTTCTTATTTTTTTCAGACTGTTATTGATTTGTTTGTGTAACTGTGAGAGAAGAGAAGATGCAATGAGAGTGAAGTGGAATATATATAAGAGAAATCCCAAATGAGGTTTTTTGGAACCGAAATTTTTAAAATACATATATATGTATGTATATATTTATATTAGTATTTAATTGTATGAAAATCTAATCTGAAAATTCTTTGTAGGAATATTTTGAGTTGGTTTTTTCATAAAGTTAAACCCTACAACTAAATACGAATATAAATATATATATATATATATATATATATATTGAAAATCTAAGAGAATCTTTTATTAGAAGTGTTCTGAGAAGGGGTTCATGTATGTGGCGACGAATCGAGAAGACTCGAAGAGGGACTTAGAGCAGCTCCATCGCTGATTTTTTTCAAAAGTTCTTAACAAAAAAACAATTAAATAATGATGGGACCTGCAATTAATGAGTGAACTTGACTCTAAAAATCCCCAAATAAGAGGCGCCTCTTAAGAAAATCGCGGGTCCCACTGACACGTGGTGGCCGCGATTGATCAGTATTTTTTTTTTTTTTTTAAATTCGGATGAAAAAGAAAAAAATTAAAAAATTATAAAATATGGCATGGGTTATCGAGCCCCTAGTTTTAGCGCTGGAGCTGCTCTTACTCACAAAGACATATGAGAAAGGGAGAGCGTACACATGATGATAAGTCAACAATGTAACTAATCAATAGGATAGGTGATTGCTACTTGCATGTAAAAATAAGCAAACTGGGCCTCATTGAGAAGACAGAGGACCCCATGCATTCAAATAATTTATTCCTTCTTGTTCTGTTGATATTACGGCAGATATTATTTATTTTAATTCCGGCAGACATCTTAATTAACCTCTTTCACCCAAATTATTTAGGGTGTTGCAAAATATCGTTTTGATCTATTAATTGTTTCAATTAGAGAAAAAAAAAAAACTAAATATCCGTAACTACGAAATAATATAATAATATATAATAATTTTAAAATAAATATCCAATCCAATTTTTATGTGCATATACTTATATATATTTAAATAATTATATATATAATTATTCTATTTTATGTAACTTTTGTAATATTTTTATTTAAGGCAAACCTCTCAAATAGATCATTTTGATTTTTTTGTCACAAAAATATATTTCAAAGAAAAAATAACCAAAATATATTTTTTTTTAAATTTTTTTAATTTTAATTTTAAACCGCAACTCCAAAACTTCATCCCATAACTCTAAATTCTAAGTGTAGATTAGTTAATCCAGGAGTTATAAATGTATATTTACACTTTTTAATAAAGGTTATTTTGATCATTTTTTCTTTAAAAATTATTTTAGTGATAATTTTTTTTAAGTCTATCTTAGAGTATTTCTTTTTTATTTATTAGATTAAATATTTAGTTATTAGAGTTTTAAAAATAAAAAACTTTTTATTTTTGAAATAAATTATTATTATTTATATTATTTTTGGGGAAGCCGAACTCACCTTTGATGATTTTAGACTTCACGAGTCGAGTAAGAAATATCTGGAGAGATCTTTATTAAAAAAATATTATATCTATACGAATCAAAAAGAATTTTAAACTATAAAATTTGATATATCCGTACATCTAATATTAAAATAATTATGCATCAAATTCGAAAAGATAATTTATTATTTGGGCAAAACTAATCAAATTACAAATATTTTAAAATTTTGGATATTTGATTATTTTTCTCCCCTAAAATCATTTCACTTTTCTATTATTTTTTTATATGTTAATTAATTTAACTAAACAAAATCGTTTTTATATTGGACGTTGCTTGCTATTGAAAATTTAAATTGAAATAGTTAACTTTCCCGTGTGGCCTCTATCTTGAAGCGAACCATTCAGCCAACCCTCTGTCGTGAGTATTGCCATTTGTATCCCGGAGGATGATAGAGTAGGTGATTCTCCATGCTTCCTTTGATTGCGCTCTCTCCAAATTGGATAAAGAGTTGCCTGAGTGACATATCTCAGGATGTATAGTTGTGTCTTATCCCGGTTCTGATCAAGGAGTTGCAGAATGTTGTTCCAGCTATCACTTTTCTATATTCTTAAGTCGTACTATAAGATATTCGACAAAAAGAATGTCGTACTATAAGATAATTATCATTTCATTGAAGTTGTTTCAATTTTACAAAAGCCATTTCAAAATATATTTAATAAACAACAAAATTGTAACATCTCGATCTCTAATATATATATATATATATAAATGTTTAAGAGAATTGATTTGATTACATATATCATTAAAGTATGTTTACTTTTCCGAACACATATCTATTTAAATTTAAAGTTAAGCATGCTTAAATTGGAAAAGTAAAAATATGAGTGATCTATCGAAAAATAATTTGCGATATCACTGAATGAGATCAATCCACGACAAAATGTTACATGATGATTACATAATCAGTAAACAACTTTAGACACGGTCTATCATACAAAATAGTTTTACGGATCAAAAGAGTAGGCGTGGAAAATTTATTAGCAGGGACGTTACAAAATTTTAATAATTTGGTAAACCCCTTACATGTAAGTGACTTCGTCCCTGATAGGCTGATAGGTCATGCGTCTCGTGACCATTGACTAGTGTTGTTATTATCCCAAAAATGAAAGATGTGAACCAAAGTTCAACCATTATTTAGTAATATCAGTTCCAGTTTCCAAGAGTGAACGGGACCTATCTGAATTTTACGTTGAACATTCCACGTAAACTTTTATTGTTATTAGTATATATGTAGAGTGTTAAACGTGAGAAGTCCGTAGTCGGTGGTTTGGTAGCATGTTTATTACACAGTCACACAGAAGACGCGGGTTCACACAAAGAAAGTAGTTGTTTTGTCGAAGTTTTACATTTTCTTTAATGAATGCAGATTTACTAAAATGTTCATGTTTTCTTCTTTTTACTTGTAGTAGAAGAACTTTAATTTTGCTTCTTTTTTTCACGTTTTTGGCTGATAGATATAAAGAAAAAATTTGAGTTTACGATTTAGAAAAAAATTCAAGTTTTTGTGAAAGATTCGAGTTTTTGGCCAAATTGAGGTAAAACATCACGATGGTTCACCGATTTATGTCTATTCGTCAATTTAAATAGTTGTTTTGTCGAATTTTTACATTTTCTTTAATGAATGCAAATTTACCAAAATGCCTATATTTTCTTCCAAGTAGAAAAACTTTAATTTTGTTTTTTCTTTTTGGTGTTTTCACAGTTTTTTTAATGTTGATGCTCATTTATAATAGATATAAAGAAAAATTTATAAATTTGAGCTTCCGAATTAGAAAAAAAAATTTTTTTTTGTGAAATATCCAAAATGTTGGCCAAATTGAGGTTAAAACATCACATTAGTTCGCTGATTTATGTCTATTCGTAGATTAATTGGTCCAATCGACACGTTTTAGAATAATTGTGAATTACATAAGAATATAATTATTTTGAAAGACCAACAAGTTTTACGCTAATTGTTTATTTGCTATTTAATTATTTATTCTGTAGTTACTTTGTTGAAATATGAATTATTTGACACTATTTTAAAATTTCGCAGTGGTATACTATAGTATAATACTATCATGCTAGTGACATTGTGGGACGTTTTCTTAGCATCTTTGAAAATTCTTTTGATCACTGAATCTCGAAGACAAGTCAAAGCGGTCACTCTTATTAGAGCATCTCCATTGGGAGGTACTTAGAGGAGTCTTTGGCAAAAAATGGTGGTGGGTCCCACCACTTTTGTTAATGACTACTCCTAAAAACCCTTATTTAAGAACCGTTCCTTACACTGTTTTGTGGACTCCACTGACACGTGGCGGCCCACGATTGATTGGTTTTTAATTTTTTTTTTTTAATTTTTTTAAATGGAAAAAATAAAATAAAAAAAAGTTAAAGACCCCTTAGGGGTCCTTAACTGATGGAGATGCTCTTAGAGTCGAGACTAAGGAAATACCCGATAATATTGACGCGTCTTCTCTAAACATGACAAAATGGGGTCATATCTAACTGTTATATACTCTCCGTTTCTTAAAAAGAGCATTTAAATATTTTAATTATGTTTTAAAAAAACACTTTACTTTTTCAGTGTAATTTTGTAAACAATATTCTAATTTCAAACTTATTAATCTAATATATTAATTGGAGAGAGAATTTTTGATAGTATATTAGTGATGAATAAAAATCAGTTTATTAGATTTCTTAGTTTGTGTAAAAAAGTTAAAGTGTGAAACATGAAAAGTATTGTATAGCATTTCCACTGCTAATGACTAACGAGTTGTCCATGCCCGATGCCCGTTCACGTAGCTTATGAGTCTTGTTTTGTAAGACATGAAATTTATCTATTTTTCAGAAGTTTGAAATCATATAATTACCACATGATCCTTTTCTATATTTTAGTTTTACTTACACGATATTTTAAATCACTTTCCGATATATCACATATTATTTTACTATTTTAGCTCGAGCACTTCAACTTTACAATTTTTTTTGATGTATGACCGAAAAGATAAGTGCACTTGGACGACAGATAATCAAATCAATTATTTAACCATTTCAACATATACCAAAAAGATGTTACAATTTATCTCCTTTGTAAAAACAACGTCTTCATTGCGTCGTCTTCATTGCGTCTCAAAATCTTTTCACTCATATTAGTGTGAATCCACACAAGACTACACTATCATAGTTACTATTTACCTGTTTATATATTTTCAATACAAGGAAACAGAAGAACAATAATTTGTCTAACTCGTATCACTTCATGTAAATTGTTTTGGACCTTTTGATTCTTTTGAGCAAATATATACTTATACCTTATTATGTTATTTTTTAACAAACACCTATTCTATTCAAAACTGTTCAGCGAAGCGATTGTTAAACCGGTGGTATAGATTGGACATGAATCATTATTAAAAGGAGACAGCATAGTTGCATAAGAAACAACATGTAATTGTCTTAGATAAAATACTTTTAAGCCCCCCCCCCCCCCAAAAGGTACAAAGAGAAAAACAGACAAAGATAATTATTTGCTCCACAATCTTTGCTTCTCTTTTTAGGGCAAATCTAGAGTTTTTGTCAAAAAAATAAATTTCAAAAAAAAAAAAATCAAAAGTCTTTTTTTTTTTTTTTAAATTAATATTTTTTTATCTTTTAAAATTTTTTAAGTCTAATCTCTAAAAACTCATCCCATAACTCTAAAATTTAAATCTAGATTAATTAACCAAATGGTATAAATGTATATCTACACCCTTTAATAAAGGTTTTTTTGATCATTTTTTCATGTTATTTTGATGACAAAAACTTTTTTATGTCTCTCTTTATTCTTTTTTTTATGCATAAAAAAAACAGAATGCATAACTAAGAGCATCTCCATCCGAGGTCCTTAAGTGAGGTCCTTGAGAAAAAGTGGTGGTGGACTCACCATATTTTCTTAAGGACCAGTTTCAAAAATCCTAATTTAAGGATCGTTCCTTACACTGTTTCGTGGGTCTCACTGACACGTAGCGGCCACGATTGGTTCGTTTTTTTTTAATTTTTTTTTTTAAAATCAAAAAAAAAAAAAATTAAGGAACCCCAAAGGGATTTTATGTATGGAGGTGATCTAAACGGCCCTAGAGTTCCAATAAGCAGAATCAGGCATAAGAGGGTAAAGATCGCTGGTGTTGGCCGTGGACGTAGAAGACGACGTGAATGGACGTCCCTCGGTGCCGCTGGACTGATTCGTCAACGCGTAATGCTTCTTCATCGCTCTCATGCTCTCTTCGTCTTTCTCGTTTCGTCTGTTTAACGAATCTTCAAGAAGCTTCTCAACATCCACCGTGGAGTCTCCTTCGAGGATGCTTACCACCGTTGACATAGACGGCCTTTCCGATGGAACTTGACTGGTGCAGAGGATCCCTATATGGATCATCGTCATTGCTTCTTCTCTGTTGTAATCTCCTCCAAGCCTCGGGTCTACCACTTCCATCAGTTTGTCTTGCTCCCTTAGAACGTGTACCTTTGTAAAGACATAGAGATTCAGATCACACGAAATGTGTTTAGGGTTTATTCGTTAAATTCGATTCGTTATTCGTTTGAATTCGATCGAAAAATCCCAATATGTGTACATCTTTGAAGTGAAACAAATAATAAAAATTATTATCCGTTAAAAATGAAAAAAATCAAAATATTAGAAAAATTAGAAAAATATATCCGCTCTGCTCCGACTTTATACAATATATATGCACATATATAACTAATTATAGAATTTGAAATATATATCTTATATAGTTACTATTTTAACAAATTTTATTAATTTTATTTATAAAATTACTTATAAAAATATTAAATTAAGAAACGAGAAATTGTCAAAAATACTAATTTCCTTGTATCACTTTTCAAAAATACCTTAATCACTTTTACCCTTATTTTGTAAGAAGAAAAAACACACTTATAACCCTTGGGTTAATTAATCTAAGATTTAGGGTTTAGAGTTAAGGGGTAGGGAGGGTGGAGTAGAGTTTAGGAATATAAAATTTAAAATTTTAATTAATTTTTTAAAAAATTACCTCTTAAAAAAATGATATTTATGAAAATTTCTCTTTAATGAAAGTAAAAGTGGAAAATGGTACAATAAAAGTGTTATTTTTGAAAATCCCCTTAGAAAACGAATATACTTCTTTATAGAAAAATGAAATTTTAACAAATATTGTTTTATAACAAAATTTTAATTCTTAAAAAATATGAAACATATATTTACGTTAATTTTATTTTTTCTTCTTTTATATTATGTAAAAGATTTATAAAAAAAACAAATCACTATATTTTTTTCTAGATTTATTTGTACTGAACAAGGATGATAAGATATCACTAAATATTCGTAAATATTTACAAATATCCATAATTTTCGTGAATCAAAACAAATCAGAAAATCAGATATTCGTAAAGTACAAAAAAATTATAAATACTGAAAATCACGGTATTATCCACTTAGGGCAATAGTAATAACTTACCCAGTCAAGAAGGTTGAAGGTCTCAACTTTGGAACGTGTGATCGTGTTGCTTCTTCCGTGAACGATTTCTAAAGCAACCACACCAAAGCTGTAGACGTCTGCTTTATCTGTCAAATGACCTCTCATGGCGTATTCTGGAGCCATATATCCGCTGCATAAATAAGTTTGCTTTGGTTATAAGAAATCTAAATAGAATTGAAACTTCTCGTTTGTGATTGGTTGATAACTCACTATGTTCCTGCGATTCGTGTACTAATGTGTGTGTTTTCTTCTTCATCAAGCTTAGCAAGACCAAAATCCGAAATCTTTGCGTTGAGTTCCTTGTCGAGCAAGACATTAGTGGCTTTGATGTCTCTGTGTACTATCTTGAGTCTTGATTCTTCGTGGAGATAAGCTAGTCCTCTTGCTATTCCAACGCATATCTTGTGCCTCGTCGGCCAATCTAGTCGTATTTGAGTCTCTAGAGGACCGAAAAGTGCTCTAGCGAGACTGTTGTTTTCTAAGTACTCGTAGACTAGCAAGAGCTGGTCACCCTCGACACAACATCCATACAGTTTAACCAAATGTGGATGTTGTAGAGCAGAAATCATACCAATCTCGTTCAAGAACTCTCGGTTCCCTTGTTTTGATTTTGATGATAGTTGCTTCACCGCGATTACTGTTCCATCTGTCAACGTTCCCTGGATTCATACAATAGGCAAACCTTTATAATCTTTCTTTCTTTTCTCACAACAACGTCAATTACATTATGATGCTAACCTTATGAACAGGACCGAAGCCACCTTCTCCTATCTTGTTTGCTGGATCAAAGTTGTTTGTAGCAACTTTGATTTGCCTCAACGAGAAGGAACTTATCTGGAAATCCAAATTCTTGAAATCTGTAGGTGGAAGAAAAGAAGAAACATTATTAAGTTTGGGAAGACACAGAGACTTTTTATCTCAAAATCAATTGAGTATTATTAACTACCTTTTTCCATCTGACTCTTGGGTCTTAAGCAACCTCTCCACCATAAGATACCACCAATTAAAAGCACAAGAAACACCGTTGAAGCAACTACAGCACCAACCAATGTGCCAATAGAGCTTCCACCACCACTTCCAGTGCCAGCTTCTTTGGTGGAATGAAATCTACAACATGATCATTAAAGATAAAAGTCAAGAAACAACAACAAAAAAAAGCACTCAAATAAATGTGATTCTATGTCAGATAGTTTCAGGTTTAGAAAGTTTACTTGGATCTACAGATACAGCTGATATGAGAGCACCATATACACCTCTTGTTGGAAGACCTTGAGTTCCTTTGCCAGCCCAGAACAATCTTATTTCAAGTTTCCCATCTGTAATCATGACCGGGAAACTCTTAACCACAGCTCTTCCAACACCTTTTGCCTCATCTACTATATTGAAATCCTTAACCACAAGTTTTCCCTGCACATTACCACACACGCCAATTAATGTAATGTAAAGCGTTACAATCTTTTCAAACATTGGTTAAATGTTAGATTCTGGTTTACCATGTGTTTCCAACGTAAAACTAATTGATGATAAATAGATTCACTTGACCTTTTATATATTATTTAATATCCATAAATTTTTTGATGTAAATATTAAACAATTTTAAAGCAAGTTACCTGAACGTATATGTCAAAGAATCGTCTCCCCAAACTTTTAAATGTTTGGTTGCCACTGAACATAATTTCAGCGAAGTGGAGACTAACATTGTAGTTTCCATGTCCAAGACACAATGCGTAGTAAGTGAGGGAAATGGCAGAGAGACGTGCATGTGTATAAAGCCTAGGATCTGCTATATTAAGCTCTGACGTATTTGCCCATAAGGTTACTTCATTGGGAGACCGCTCATCATCCAAGATCTTCCCGGTGTTGCTTGAAACCCAACCATTTCTACTGTCGTAGAAGATTGGTCTATCCGATGTATCACCATCATACTTAGTCCCATTGATTGTAAGTTCAGTACCACCGCAGTTTATATGAAGGCCATAGAAAGCTTAAGAATAACAAATGATTAATCAGATGCGCTGCTAGATTTTGGGCGATATGTGATGCGTATATAGCTTCAAAGACTTACTTTTGGGACATATGTAGCTACTCAGACACGAAACGTTTGAGCTGTAGAAAAACATAAACAACATAACATCAATATTCTAGTCAGTGTTAGAGAGAAGTAGCCATACAGTAAGAAAGATGAACTGAGAGTTGGTTTAAGTATGGCATAATTAATATTTCCGAGATGTTAATGAGCAAGACGATTGTAAAAACTTATGAGAAGAAAAAAGGCTTACTGGTTATTTGCCACTAAAGGGCTTGTGCTTGAAAACATATTCCTGTGAATGAAAGAACCAAGAAAATGTAAAGATGTATATTGATATTCTTAGGCAAGAGAAGTTATATATTTTTATTCTTCTTCTTACACAGCATTCTTCTGACATTCTGCGGTTCTTAGATCTTTAGTAAAGTGATTGTAAGTAAGATCACTGCAATATAAATAACCAAACAAAATATTATTCATGGTGTGTCATTACAAAAAAATGATTATATATATATATATATATATATATATATCAGGGGTGAGCACATATCGAATACTATCATAATTTTTAGTATTTATGATTTATCTTGTCTTCTAAAGATATCCAATTTTCGATTTTTGATTCGAAAAATACATATAATCGTTTAATGGATATTCAAAATATTTATACATTGCGAATATATACAAATATTTAATCCACTTTATTTAATACAAGTAAATCTAAAAAAAAAACTATACGAGTTTGTTTTCAAAAAATATTTTACATAATATAAAATAAAAAAGTAAACATTAGTGAAACTATATGTTCCATAAATTTTTAAATTAATTATTTTTTTTTAAAACATTAAATTTTAGAAAATTGTAATTTCAATAAAAAAATTATATTCGTTTCTTGATTTAATACTTTTATAAATAGAATTATACGTTAATAATAATTACATAGAATTATACATTTAAAATTCTTTAATTAACTTTATATATACATATGTTTGTATAAAAGACGGAGCGGATTTTTCGGTTCGAAACAAAACAAATAACAAATTAAATCAAAATTAGCTAATAAAATGCCCAGCGAAAACTCACATCTTATCTCCTTTGTCTACCATCCACATTGGTACTTCCCCATTCAACAGGTTACTTGTAAAATATCTGGAAGATTAGAAAACAAATTCCAGTCTATTTACTTTTATTCCTATATAGCTTTTAACAAAACAAGAAGAAATAAGAGTCATTACATGTCCTTTACGTTGTCAAGAGCGCTATATTCTACCGGAATTGGTCCACTTAGTTTATTAAAGCTAAGATCTCTGCAAAACAAGTCTCACAATGTCATCTTGAATTCTTCTTCATATTTGATGCTGACCCAATAAGAAAAGAGGTTACATACAAGAGTCTTAGTGATTTGATCTGTCCAATATAGGCAGGTAACTCTCCTGTAAGATTGCAGTTCCTAAGAATCCTGTAAAGAAACAGCGAGTGGAAGTAGAAGTTAAGCTCAACCGAATGTGGGAAGAAAACTATTACTGACTTCGTTTTGTCTTAGACTCAGTCTCACAATGTCTTTATCGTTGTCATCGATATCATGTTTTGTAGTGGCGGAAATGGAGACTCTGGTCCGCTCAAGTCACTGATTCTCCTACAAAAGGTTTTGGAAAACAAACAACAAAATATTATTGATAGTGAGTTCACTAAAGGTGACAACAACGAATCTCACACGCAAAGTTGGTGTACTTACAAGTCGTGTAACTTTGTAAGAGGAGTAATGGTACTAGGAATTGGTCCGATTAAACCACTTGCTTGAATAACCCTGTTGCATGCAACAAAACAACATTTCACTCATACGGGAAACGAAAGACTCTGATTTACGCTGAAAGAATTGCTTACAATTTTTCAAGATTTGTCCAGTTCTGGATGAAATCTGGTATAGTACCGGTTAACTGGTTGTCACTTATACGGCTACAAATCAAGAGAATAATATACATTTATATATAGTGATCCCTTATATTAGGCATGTTCAATATGGTAAAACCGAACCGAACCAAACCGAATAGACGATATGGTTTGGTTTTGATATATACCATATAAACCGAACTGAACCGAACTAAATATGGATTTAGAATGGTAGTTGTATTTTACTAACCGAAATACCGAAAAACCGAAAAAACCAAACTGAAACTGAACCAATATCCGAATTGAACACCCCTACTTATATATATATATATATATATAAGTCAGAATGTTCAGCAAATAGGCATTACGAAATAGAAAAATATTAGAGGAAGTCTTACAAATCAGTCAATGTAGTAAGTTTGGAGAATGTACTTGGGATGTCTCCAGTCAAGTTGTTCGAACTAAGAAGCCTACAAAGATAAAACATAGCCTCAAACACTAGTAAATTCTCTGAAAGTTTCTGTAAGATTGTAAAAGAACTTGGACAATGATTCTTACATTCTGTTAATGTTTGGTAGATTCCCCAGCTCTGGAGGTAATTTACCTGAAATCTGGTTGAATTCCAAGGAACTAAAAACACAAATGTTCCACAAAACAAATCAAGACATTATCACCAAGGTATGACTTATCTAAAACATTTACATTTTTAAAGAGAGAAGTGTAATACTGACAAGGTCGTAAGGCTTGTAATGTTTCCAATCTCTTTTGGGATTGGACCAGTTATTCGGTTTCCAAGTAAGTAACTGCATTTCATCATCCAACAAATCAAACTACACATTCATGCATAGATATAAAGTGTATATGGACAGAGACAAGCATATATACATACAGTTTTGCAAGTGGCAAGGTTCCCCATTCGGGAGGAATTGAACCACTGAGAAAGTTTCTAGACAGATCACTGCAAAGAAAAAGAAAAAAGCATCAGTTAAGCTAGTTAATGAAAGACACTAGTAGTGGCATATATTGTAACAAAAGGGAGTGTTCGAGGGATAAAATTTGCTATTCTTACATCTCCTGCAGAAAAGGAAGTCGTGCAAACTCTTTAGGAAGAGATCCATTAAGGTCTTGTCCCTTGATAACTCTGTCCAATAATTTATTAACTAGATAATTTTCCATAAATATTTACAAAATAAATACATTATAACAATTTCTTATTATATATATATTGTAATTAGTATGCATGATTTATTTTAAATAATAAATAAATAATGTTGGACATACATAATATCCCATTTGTTTGGTTATTATTTAGATATATTGTATAACATCTATTTTTCGATTCAACTAAAATATTTTTGTTCTATAGAGTAAAATTCTATATATTTTTTTTTGCATTTCCTTTGATTCTTGTCTATATTTGTAAATATATTTTACTAAAATTATATATAATATATATATATATATATTGTTTTGAGAATCAAATAGTAAATATAAATTACAACCTACACTAATTTATAAATTACATAAATAAATATAACAACGATAGTATTTTGAAACTTCATAAAGATATATAAATTAGATAAAAGAACTTAATTGTAATAGTTGGTTAATATCTTTACGATATTATTTGAGAAGTTCATATTTTTTTATCAATATGTTGGATCGTTCTATAATTTATATGTATAAAAATATTACTATAAATAATAATATATTAATATTTTAGTTTCATTTTTGATTTTGGATATAAGAGTTTGAATTGGTTGAGTTACTCCTTTTATGAGTAGTGTGTTATATATTCCTTCAAATTAAACACAACTAGTTTTAATTTAATTCAACCAAATCAAATTAATTGTATCCATTGTATTAATAGTTTGGTATATGTTGATTCGGAAAAATAAAATTAGGAAAAATTAAGTGAAGATCGGTACGATATTGTACTTCTCTCTTCTCTTTGAAGGGTGATTTTAAACAACACTTTTCTGCAATTTCTTAAATCCGGTCGATATTTTTAGAGCCACCGTGATTTTTGAGCCACTTGCATCTGTCGGTGGCTCTCCCCCATTCATTAATTTCTTTTCCAATCATATAATTCACAGAAAGTTTTCAAAAACGTAGTTGTGAGAGCAATCCAAAACAAAAGCATGAATCTGTGTTTTTATAAAATTTGTTCCTTCCGTTACAAGAATGCAATGTCTGAAGATTACACTGGATCTCTTCCAGCATTTTTTGCTGAGTCCTTGTCAAATCTGACATATATTGTTAGTTTTGTGTTAGTACTTTTCGGTAGTTATTTATCGTCAGTTGGTGATGACTATCCAATGTTTGAAACAAGTCTTATTTGTTACGGAAACAACAGCTACCAAAGAAACTGCCATAAACAAGATATAACTTTTTTTGTTGTATGACGATATTTATACAATCATTGAAAACTGATCCTTTTATATTTATTTTTTACGGTGAATCAATACATTAGATTCTAAACTGAAAATATATATAGATTTAAATTGGAATAATGCTAAGATAACACAACAAAGAGAATTGATGTTTATAAAGCCACAAATATTTCAAGATCGCAAAAATCAAGACCTTTCAAAGAAAATCATCTTCTCAAATCATTTCATTTCATCTATCATTTTACTTATGGTTATTTGTTATTTTTTATGATGATGTATATGTATTTGTGTAAATTTTTTACAATCTAATTTATAAATTTAAGTTGGAAAAGAAAAAAGAAAAAGAGAGGAACGCACATGCTGGTGATATGGCAAACGGAGGAAGGGCAGTTACAAGTAACAGCGTTTTCGTAGTTCTTGGCGGCGTTAAGAGTTCTCCAACCTCCTCCAGTTGAAGCGACGTCGCATGGATCCACACTGAAATCCCATTTATTTTGGTGTAAGCCCTTCGCTACGGCTCTTAAAACGTCCACTGCGACAGGAAAAAAAAACTATCATCATTATACACTGACGAGTGACGAATACATACGTACGTAATGTATACCTACTTTAATTTTAACATATGTATACATACCTTCATCTTTGGCTAACTTTTGAGAGGAAGCTAAGCCTGAGAGGACGAGGGAGACGAGTATGTACATGAAGATAAGCCGAATTAAGGACATTTTTTTGAGACTGTTATTCCAATTAATTTGTTTGTGTGAGAGAAGAGAAGATACGATGAGAATGAAGTATAAGAAGAGGTTTGTGTTACTGTGTATGTGACGAGTGACGACGAATTGAGAAGACTTAGGGTCTGAACGATGACATCATATTATTTAACCATTATTTGAGAAATAAGTTTTGAAAAAAGTTGTTTAAATGTCGTTGTTACATTTATTTTCATGAGAAAATGATACTATGATTTAGTACAAGATATTACATAGCTTTTTTATTACATACAATTTTCATGATAAAAATCTTGATTTATAGTAAATTTCTTAAATAAATTTAATTAATACAATTTAAAATTATGTCAAGAATCCTAAATAAAATATAACTAATTTTGGATAATTTGATTTAATGTAACACATAAATATATGGAAGAATTCTACTTTACTACAAATTTAAATGATAATCATTTACATAAATATTTTTAAATTTTGATGAAGAAAAACTAAATTAATTCTCTTAAATTATTTATAAATGTTTAATAGTTATTTATAAAATTTTATAAATCCAACCACACCCTTAAAATCTTTAACTCTAAATAATAATTACTAAACTCTAAAAACTAAATGTTAAAGTATTTATTTTTGAAGGCATTTTTTAAAAAAAAATGATAGCTAATTTATACTATTTCAAAATATATTTTTGTTTGGAGGGTGATGTTTATAATTTAAAATTTTAAATAACAATATTAAAAATTCTAATTTTACTTATCATCTTTGAAAATTCTAATTTTTTCGTGTATACTAACCAACCAGCAACATTGATAGGACACTGAATATCAACCTTCTAATTTTTCTTTAAAAGAAAAAAAAATCTTGTATAGCTCCTTATAACCATCAACATTAATAGTTCGTTGCATATCAACCAAACAATTTATCGTTTGATCGATCCTGAATCTTGAAGACAAGTCAAAGAGGCCAAATTATTAGACTCGATCGAGAATGAAATAGACTGACTGAAAATTACGAAGAGACGACTAAGACGATTCTCTCAAATTATAGTCGTTGATATTTTTAGTGAGACCTTTATTTTATTGTAAATATAGCATGTCATTTCATACTACTAGTGTTTACGATTTTGAAAATCGAACCATGCTTTTTTTCTCTCAATTATCAATTTATATAATCCAAAACACCAGAAAATATAGTTTTTGTGGGTGAAATTTCGTCAAGTTTATAAATTATTATACAATGAAATTTTTAATACTACTATTACTATTAATTACTGCAACCATTTTTATTGCATGACTTTGAACTGCAACTGTAAGTTTGTGGCCACAGTTTTTACTCTTTTGAAAACCCGACAATATTGAACTGTCTTCTTTAAGCGTGACAATGTGCATTATTCTACATGCAGACAATATAAAAGTGGATTTAAAATATTGTCGGGTTTGTAAACGTGACAATATTGAATTATCTTCTCCAAAATCATTTTAGTTTTATATTGTTGACAGGCGGCTCAAATATTAGTTGGGCCCTTTGCTAAGTTTTAACCTTTTCTACAAATGTGAAAACTAGACCTCTGATATATACATGTTTAACAAATCAGGACGTTAATAACTATATATATATATATATATATATATATATATATATATATAACAGATTAAGACCGTAACTTTTTGGGGCCGGACAAATAAACCAAACCCAAAAAACTCGAATCGAATTCAATCCGATAAAAATAAATCTGAATCGATTCAAATCCGACATAAATACCGAATAAATCTTGTTTTATGGTATTTTTTCAAACCAAAACCTAAATAGATATCCGATAGAACTCCAAAAATTTAAAATTCTAAAAAATAACTTATACCAAACATGATCTCAATTTCTAATATGTATCCAAAATACTATAATATTATTGAACATCTAAAATAATTATCTATTACATAAATAATTAACTCAAAACTTAGTTTATTAATAGATATCTGGTTAATATTAATATTTGTGTTTAATATTAATACTTAATTTAATATAGATTTTTGGTTAGATCAACTTGAGAAAGGTTTGTGTTTCTCGAAATGTAGTTTCTCTTTATTATCCTTTTTATTGTGTGTCTAATTTCTTGTCATTAAGTTTTCTGTTTTATAGTTTCAGGCTCAACGTCTTGATGATTAAATGTTGATTGTTGGAGATGACGGTTGAAACTTGAAGTTTTTAGATTTTGGTTTTATTTCTATTGAATAATGTTCTTCAGTTCATAAGAATTTGATTTTCGTTTTATGCCTTCATTTATTTACTTTTTTTTCTATCAATAACTATGTTTTATCTTTGATTTGATTTTGAATGATCACGTTTGATGTTTCTTTTTTATTTTTAAATCAATTTTAGCTATGCTTTAGTTACAAAATAAGTATAAATCAAATACTTTCAAACCAAAGAACTAATTTTATTTATGTTTTGGTTACAAAATAAGTACAAATCTGGTACTTTTAAACTAAATAACCGATTGGAATCCAATCCCGAAAGTACATGGGTTGTACCGTTTTTTTCAAGATTTATTAACCCAAGCCCAAAATCAATAGAATCCGAACCGGTCCGGAACCGAACTTGTATATAATCCGAATAGAGCTGATTTTGATAAACCCAAAAAACCAAAATCTGATTGGACAAAACCAAAACCCGATTGGACAAAACCAAAACCACTTGGGACCTTGAATGCCCCTGCCTATAGCTTCTTTAAGAAAATGGGAAAAAAGAAGGCACCAAATATGATCTAACCTTACTTCATTTCCAGTGTAAAAATGAATTCACGTAATTCATATACTTTTTCCATCTCTGAAAGAAAAAATAGATAGATCTATTGGAGATTGTTTAACTTGCAGCTTGTCTACTTTGCTTTCACACATATGTACATGGAAATGTGGCAAAACAGTCTTTTTACACAAATGTACATCAGTACATGGGAATAAACTTTGCCTTAGTGTGTATACAAGAGAAGAGAGTCAGAACTCAAAAGAGTTATTAAGCTGGACAGAGAAAGACGGCTGGCCAATACTTGCTGCAAGAGGAGCATCAGCTCTAACAACTATCCCCGTGCGTCCGTTGTTGCCATTCCATTTCGACCGACCAAACTGCAGTTTCCATTAGAGAACACACATATAGTTAAGTTGAGGAGACATAAACGGTTCAGGCTTTGACTTCAGATAACAAGAAAAATAGATAAGTTTTGCTTACAGATACAGAGGCAAAAGCTGAAGGATGTGCGCTAAGGGCGTAGCCATATATCAAGTTCAAGTCATCACTCAGCGAGTGTATCACTTCCGCTTTCATCCCAGGGTTGCTTCCACCAAATGTGGGACATACACTGTTCCGGTTCACGAGTTTTGTAAAAACAAATTCATTCTTGGTTTAGAGAAGACAAGTTTAGTAAAACAAGTTTTACCTAAGTTGAAGTGTAGGCTTCACCAGTAGTCCAGATCTACGCCACGCCAAGCCTTGAGAAACTTCCAAGGCGAATGATTTGTCTGGCAAATACACCATTGGTGTGATTCTAGTTCCACGTTTGTTCTGTTCCACGAACAAAGATGTTAAAAAGAATGAGAATAAGCTCCACAAGGATCTCGATCAGTTATGATGATCTCTATCTAACCTTACAAGAGTAACTAAATCTCATATCGCCTGGATACTGACCCTGTGCTTGAAGAAGACCTCCACAGAAAGGCACAAAGGTACTTACTGTCAGCCCCTCGCCAGATACATATGTCAGTTGCCCGTTTGGGAACTGCAAATCCATAAAGGACTGTCCCAAGGAAACAAGTTCAGGGACTCGGTTCCGCCAAAAGTAAGAATATAACCACACCTCTAAGGAGAAAAGAGGCTTACGCAAGATACAGGATTGAGACATAGCATTGACATCATAAGCCATCTTCGATGCTTTGACCATACTGCTGGGCAGAGTGAATGCATGCCTTTCTGCAACGAAAGTTATCACAATTAGATGAGTTTTGGGATAGAATTCTAAGAAGACAGAACTCTTACTGAAGTGTGTGAGTTGTATTAAGCATACCTTCCTGTCATATCCATACCAGAGCAAGTGTTGTTTTGATAAGTGTAATGGTAAAAGAAGAGTTGAATCACGTAGGAAAAGAATCGGTCCAAGCTGGAGAAGAAAGAGAGACGAAGTTCCATCGCTTGCAGGTGAACTCGAACTCGAAGCTTCTAGTTTCCATAAGTCTCCCCTGGCTGCTAATGAATGTTCCATACCATTTGTTCTACTATCATAACTTGATGATATATCAATCTTTCCCTACATTGACCGAGAAATCTTCAGTTACTAGATCAAGAAAGAGAGAGAAAGAACAAAACATTTAAAGTAAACAACTTTCACTCCTGCAGGAACATCACAGAACATCGCCAAAAAGATAAAGAAGACTCCCTAAAACCCACAGCACAAGGTACAAGTTTACATTTACTTTGCTAATTCACATTGACATTACTGAGCTAAATGGTAGTTTCGCAAAAATTTTACATTCTCATCCTCGATATACTCTTTTTAATGAGCTATCCTACACTGTCTACTCAAATCTAGACATCACTATATCAATGTTAAACTCGAAGGCAAGTCATTTATATAGATAACATCAGGTGAAAATACAGAGAACAGTAATCCACAAAACCCCCTTGAAGACAAGTATACCTTTGATTTTCCAAGGAAGCCACCCGTTCTTAAGTAAGAATCTGCAACTTCCTCCTCAGACATAGTAACAGAATCATCTGTCTTAGAGAAACCTGAGTCTTTCAACCGTTCTGCAACTAATCCGAAGTCATCTTTTGTATCCACCACATAAGCCCTATGGCTCCTTATACTCTCACCACTTCCCACAGAGACACCACCCTTGCTATCATCGTGCAGAAACGGTATAGGCAACCTCCTAAAGAACTGTTGGACCATAACGTTCAATCCAGCACCAAAATCAACACCAGCTTGACCAATCTTACTCCCAACATCGAGAACCGCTGCAACACCGTTGATGGGTTGGTTGATAATACCAAACCCAGAATCTCCAATTACATTGAGAAGTTGACTAGGGAACTCCAGATCGAAAGGTTTCGCCTTTTGATGATAAGGCCATGGAAAGGAAGGTGGGTTTATCTGAATCAAACCCGTGAAGCCCTGAGCAAGTCGATCAGCTAAATCTAGCCCTTGTCTCTGAACCTCTTCCCAAGCTTCAAAGGATCTCTCAACAGACATGTTGGTCAAATCCTCATGCGAATCAAACAGGGATTCTCTGCGAAATCAGTGGGAAAAGGTTTGAACTTTACCTAGGATTGAAAACAGGAGAAACAGAGCAGAGGTTTTGAGTGAAGCACACAGATTCACCTTACCAGTTACCGCTACTTTGAAAGCAATACAATTGGCTATTGATGATGATGATGATAGGTCTCCTTGAAAGATCAAATCTTTGTCCCTTCGTTGACAATAATCATACGCAAGTCTTCTTCTTTCAGACGCCATTACTTTATGATATAACCGGGATAGATTCGGATTTAGAACCGGATCGGTTTGCCACTGATTGTATCTTCGGTTTAACCTTTTTTATTTCATAATATATTTAAATGATTTTTTATAGATTTTTTTCCGCTAAAAATACAAACAACTTCCAGATTTATAAATACTAATTAAATTTTTTAAATAAATTAAAAAAATCCATATATTTTACTTTAAATTTATAAATAATTTTTAAATCAATTAAAATACATAAACCAATAATACACATAAATTTCAAACATTTCTGCTTTTCCTTGTTCCTTTGGTTTTGATGTAACTGTATAATGCTGATTGGTTCTTAATGATGAACCTTGTATTGTTATTTTTGATTATTTCTTCAGTCTAACGTTTGTTGCTTTGATCAATAGTTAGTGTGATTTTTATGTGCAGAAGCGAGGTTACGAGTTTGTTGAATGGTGGAAGTATCAGATGAGATCATCCTTCAGAAATTAAAGAGGCTGACATCTGTCGTCTGGAACTACTTTGAAAGAGTGAGAAAAGCTGATGTCTGCGGTTCAGTGCAATCAGAAACTCAGCGGTTCCAGCAACAGTGAGACAACTCATCTGCGGAACCATCTCATGCCTTGTCTCAAAAGAAGCAATCACGACATGTCTCAGTTGCTGACTCCCAAGAGAAGGAAGAAAGAGAGTCCAGTAACCGTTGCTGCTGCTATCAGTTTCAAAGATGATTATCTTAGGCCTAAGTTTGATCATGAAAGGTTGGGTCAAGAAAGGAGTCAGGCTGATCTTGCACGTATGATTATATTGCATGGTTATCCGTTATCTATGGTTGATGATCATGTTGGCTTCAAACTTGTATTCGAGATTGCTGCTGAATTTTCAAGAAACAAATACCAGACAGCTAATGTATACTTTGTTGAGATGTGTGATATCCACATCCAGTTGATCGAGTGGAAGCAAGAACCAGGACAGTTTCTTGAGTTCTCTAGCAGCAAAGATGAAGGCTACATTCGATGAGTCCTGGAACAAATGTAGCCTTGTATTAGCAATGGCTGCTATCTTAGATCCACGGTTCAAGATGAAGGTTGTAGAGTATTACTACTCTAAAATCTGTGGCAGTACTGCTCTGGATCGTATCAAGGAAGTGTGGAATGGTGTCAAGGCCCTTCTTGATGCATATTCGATGTGCTCAGAGCTATTGGTGAAGATTCTTCCTTCTCTGGCTCTGGCTTAGGTAGAGCTGGTATGGACAGTAGAGACAGACTGAAAGGATTCGACAAGTTTGCCCACGAGCCTTATCAAAATCAGAACACAACGTCAGATTTGGATAAGTACTTGTCTGAGCTCATCTTTCTTAAGAAGTGGTGAGTTCAACATTCTGAATTACTGGAAGGTTCATACATTGAGATACCCTATCCTCTCTATGATGGCGAGTGACATTCTGTGGACGCCAATGTCAATCCTTGTGCCTGAGTTAGCATTCAACTCTGGGAGACCGGTGAATGATGAGAGTAAGAGTTCCTTGAGTGCTGATACTAGACAAGCTTTGTTCTGTGCAAATGATTGGTTGTCCAAAGAAACAGAAGCTACATTTCGCAGACTCTTTTTTAGCTTCTTTGTTTATAAGAACTCAAAAGCAATCATTGATCAATCACACTACTGACTTTGCCTTTAATGGGATATTGCTTGTAGTTCAAAGGTGGTGAAGAGAAAGCAAAATGTTTTTAGATGGTTGTATGTTGAAGATTAGGGGATAGGAAGTACAGAAGATTAATTTATAAGTAGTACATTTTGAGTTTGCAATTTCTATATATGCAATAGAAAGATTAAATTATGAGAGACATTGTTCTTGTAACAAACCTCAAGTTTTAAAACAAAGGGAAACTAGTTATAACAGTCAATATTATTTCTTCTTGTTCTGTCTTCATCTATCTTATCTTGACATGAAAACAGAAGGTATCGTAAACGGAATATGAATCTATAATGATAAGTAAAAACAACTCAAACAACTCTGTAATAATATTAATGTAAACAAACATGTGTTCCGTCTTAGAGTGCCAAAAAAAGAGTAAAGAATTACATGATAAATCAAATCAAATTATAGTAGAATCATTACAGTGAAACTACCTGCAAGATAATATAACAATGAACAGAGAAAGAGGAAGTGTGTAGTGTTACCTAGACTTTTACGTTCTCTTGTTGGGTTCGAAGACGTATTTGATCAACGAATCTTTGATGGAAAGCAACTCTGGAAACTCCTTGCTGAGCTTCGCACCATCCATCTCGTTGTTGCTCCGTGGTGCTACAATGACTTTAGCCTGTTCTTCCAAAGTGAAGTTGGACCATTTGAAACCAGGCTCGATGTAACTCTTGTACATCTCTAGTATCTCGTTGTGGCTTACCACTCCTGGATTGGTGAAGTTCCATATTCCCCTCAGGTTTCTCTTCGCCATCTCTATTGAGATTGGTAAGAGTTCGTCTAGTATGGTCATGCTGTTTGGGATGTTGACGACCTTGTTGTAACGAGAGATCTTCGTGATGAAGTTTCGTGGGTTGTTCAAGTCAGATGAGATTGGCATCCGCACTCTCAAGGTGCATACGTTGTCAAATTCTCTTAGAAGCTCTTCCACCTGGTGAAAATGAAAACAGAAAATTTATAGACAGAGTTTCCAGAGATTGAGGATCAATTGTGGTTTGGTTATGTGATAGTTTATTACCATTGCCTTTGTTTTTGAGTAGAAGGAACCGGTGAAGTTCGGTTTGTCTTCTTCCTTAAAGCCAATCCCTGAACCTTCTGGATGTGCAGCGTCATACTCAAATATACAACCCGTGGCAAAGTTCATCATCAACAGACCATTCTCTCTGCAAACATCTGCCAGAGTCAAAGTACCAGCCACGTTCACTCGGATGGTCTCTGTTTTGTGAGACTCACACCAGTCAACATTGGGTCTGCCCGTTAAACCGGCTGCATTGAAGACATGGGTAGGTTTGACTCTGCGAATATCCGCCACAAGAGAAGCTCTGTCCTCTAGTCTCCCTTTCCCATACTCGTATGGGATCCCTTGCTTCTCACATAGCTTTCCTAGAAGACCACCGAGCCATCCAGTCTTGCCATAGATGAGGAACTTCAAGAATGCTTTGTCTCCAGAACTACCAGTCTTGGTGGGAGTAACCACCGTGAACGTCTGATTACCATCTGCATCCTTGTGCTCGTCACCGCTATCAGAGAGTCTATCACCAGGCATCATCAGCATCCGTGGATGAGGCAGCAGAGCTCCAGAAACATCTCCCCACCACTCAGGGTTCGCAGTGTACCATTCCATTGTCTTCTTCAGTCCTTCCTCCCAAGTGGTTCGTTCAGCCCATCCCAGTTTCTTCAGCTTCTGGTCATCGAGGAAGTACCTCTGGTCATTAAACGGCCTGTTCTCCACAAACTGAATGGTGGAGTCAGGGTTTATTCCAAAAAGCTTGGAGATGTCGTTAGCCACATCAATCACTCTCCTTTCTTTCGTCGTCCCAATATTGTAAACATGGTTAACTTCCCCTTTGTGCAAAACAACCTCAAACGCCTCAGCAACATCTTCACAATACAGATAACTCCTAACATTAGACCCATCTCCGTGAATCGGAAGTGGCTTCCCACTCATAGCCAACAAAATAAACTTAGGAATCAACTTCTCAGGAAACTGATTAGGACCATAAACATTATTCCCACGAGTCGTTATAACCGGCAACCCATAAGATCTACCATACGCCATCACAAGCATCTCAGCTCCAGCCTTAGTAGCCGAATACGGATTAGTCGGAAGCAACTGAGAAGCCTCATGATTCCCCACGGAAGCATCCTCATCAGTCTCTCCATAAACCTCATCAGTACTCACATGAATAAACCTCCTGATCTGTCCCGTGACTTTACAAGCTTCCAAAAGCACATGAGTCCCATAAATATTGTTCTTGGTGAACTCAAAGCTATTACCAAAGGAGTTATCAACATGGGTCTGCGCAGCGAAGTGCATGATGGTGTCGATGTTCTCAGTGATGAGAAGGTAGTTGACAAGGTCGGCACTTGCGATGTCTCCCTTGACGAACTTGAAGTTTGGTGAGGATTTGGAAGGGTTGAGGTTTTTGAGGTTGGAGCAGTAGTCGAGTTTGTCGAGGACGACGATTTTGTAGTCAGGGTAGGTGCGGACTAGCCTGTTGGCAACGTGGGAGGCGATGAAGCCTGCAGCTCCGGTGATGAGGATGTTCTTGGGCTTATATGTAGCCATTGTGATGTGAAAGGTATAAATATCTGCAAGATGAGATCTCATTAAGCAAAGCTCTCTCGATCTTGCCACATTTAGAACTAGGAACTAAACTTTCACTAATAGGATCAAATGTAGTATTAATCAGAGTATTGCTACTTGAAATCGATCAAGCTAAGATGAACAACTCATTCAGATCTATACATGATTTAGTTCAATAAAACTCATGAGATTCAGATCAGAAAAAGGCAGATCCAGATCCACAAGTATGTAAAACGTGTGAAATTGTCCAGATTGAGAAGCAGATCCAATGCCAAAACGATCAACAAGTCTCACAGATCATAGATCAAAACATGTAAATCTAATTGCATCATCAAAAAAATGTAGCACGAAATAGCTCAGAAAGCATATAGAAAGAGTTGGGGTACGTACCGATGAAGATCAACGTAAACTTGAAGAAGATCTGGAGATGTGTTTAGAGAGAGATGAATGGAATATAATAAGAGTGAAGACGAAGACGAAGAAAGAGAGGGAAAGAGATCTGAACGAGCGAGCGAGCGTTAGTAAACACTGTGAGCCCTTTCTTTTTTTTTAATTTGAGACAGTTACGGAGAACCATTTAGTAATTACTAAACTCCCATTACTAACTACGGTTCAATTTTTTTAGAGCTTTTATTACGCCACGGTTAATTTTAAGGGCAAATCTCTTAGATAACCATTTTTCAAGTTTTTGTCACAAAAATAACTCTTAACAACAAAAATGACAAAACTAACTTTTTTTATTTTTAAAAAATTAATATTTTTTTTATTTTTTTCAAATTTTAAACCTCACCCTCAAAATCCCACCCCATAACTCTAAACCCTAAGTCTAGATTAGTTAACCCAAGGGGTATAAATGTATATTTACACTCTTTCATAAAGGTTATATTTGTGATTTTCTTCCTTAAAAGTTATTTTTGTGACAAAAACTTTTTTAGGTCTATCTTAGGGTATTTCTCTAATTTTAATTCTTTTTTTATTGTTTTCTAAATTATACTAACTCCGTTTTAAATTACTTGTTGTCGTTGTATGGTAAATTTTTTGTTTCAAAATAAATGTCATTTTATAATTTTAATGTAAAATTTAATGATTTTATATATCATCATATTTTTTTATTGATTGAAATGTGGTTAAGTGTATAGGTAATGATGTTTTTATTTTGATAATATATAAAATTAAATGTTTTTTTAATTTGTGTGAATTTAGGTGATGCAGAAACAATAACTAAAATAAAACGGAAAGAATATTAAATTAATCCCAAAATTTAGGCAACGCAGAAAATTTTGCATGTCTGCTTGAGTTTCGGTTTCCCATAGAAAAAAAAATTATAAATTGAGAAAAGAAATTGTGCTGAACTTTGAATTTGACTACAAATCAGTCAACATACTAATTAAATAATACTCCTATTAACGTAGTGTTTAATGTAAAAGGGAAAAAAAAATAAACAGTTATAGAGTTCAAAAAATCTCAATTTGTAAACTAAGTCAAAGTAGAAAAAGAAGACTCCGCCGGTGGTTTTGCTCGGCCAGCGTCCGTTGGCTTTCGAGCCACGGCGTTGAGCTTGTCCTAGTGTGTTTGTGTCTTGTAAGGTCTTCGGTCTCACCAGGAGATGAAGCAACGGTTCGGTCCGTCGTTTGAGCTCCAGCTCGTTGTAGGTGGGTGTGTCCCAGATCTGAAGAGGTAATGACACAGCAGTGGCTCTCTCACCCCTACCTGTGGCTTCATGTCCTGTTGGCTCAGATTTATCCGCGTCCTTTCCTTCGTGTAGGCGTGTGAAGCTTTCGCCTTTGGTTTTCATACTGAATCGGGGTTTTCGGGTCTGGTGGTTAAGAGAGTCATGTGGCTTTTGTCTCGGATGGTTATGGGCTTTGACCGGCTTTTTATCATGTAAATGGATCGGGGTTTCTTCTTAGTTAGGTGCTTGATTTGAATTTAGATAGTTTCTTTGGATGTTGTTCTCTCTTCAAAGGAATTAGTGGATTCTCTAGTGATTTCTGAGCCTAAGTTTGTAGTGTTTTCGGATTCTTCATGTTGGTGTGAACGCTTTCGCGTCTGTTTCTACCGGTCTTTTATGTTCGGTAGTCATTGACGGGTTTGACCTCGTGTATCTTCATATCTGTTGATATTGGAGTGTTCTTGTGTATGACTTTTATTGAGGCGTAGCTTGGATGCAATGAAGTTGTGTCGCTGCCGTATCCGGAAGAGTTTGTGTTCCTAGATTGGATCTATCTTGTCGGGTTATAAAGTCTGGTTTCGTTGGTTTAGAGAGCTGCGCTCTCGGTGTTGATAGAGGTTGAGTTTATCGTTTGGTGGGCCGAGGGCGACAACGATAAATCTCGTTCAAAGGCTGTTGCAAGCTTAGTGTTCTCTTATCATGGTGAATTTAGAAGTTTCTTTTGTAGTAGTGTTTGTTTTCTTGCTTTTAATCTTGTAAGATGCTCGTGTGTGGGTTTTAGTTGCCATTCCTTTGGCTTTAGTTGCCTGTTTTTTGGCTTTAGTTTGTACCGATCTCTATATTTTCTGTTTAATGGAAATTTCAGATGGAAAAAAAATGTAAAAGGAAAAAAATATATGAAAAAATAAGAACGCAAATATAACGGGCCTTTAGATATTCGATCTCAACAGAAATGAGGCCGTTGTTCGGGCCTTAGTTGTCGCTAATTAGTTTATCGTTTATGGGCCTTAGTTGTCGCTAATTAGTTTATCGTTTATGGGCCTTAGTTGTCGCTAATTAGTTTATCGTTTATGGGCCTTAGACTCTCTCATTTTCAAGTACTTAAAGGGGCCACTGGTGTCACCCCCCGTTATATCTGTTCTTAATACATTACTTCTCTCAATGTTGTAAGAAATGGGCTACCTACCCGCCTGGGTGATAGAATGGTCCATCCCAATTTAAGCCTAATCAATCTAAAAAAATTGAATGTTCGATTTTAATCCGTCTACACCACTTAAATGACTGTATAATTATTTAGGTGACCGTCTAATGTTTTTAAAAATAATTTTTAGTGTAGTTTATATTTATAATTTTAATAAATATTGTAGTAAAATTATATTTTTTATTAAATGTTTAATACATTTTTAAACATAAAAATGTATTAATGTTATTAACAATAAAAATTAATATGTTTTATAGCATAAAAATTCTATCTCGCGTAGTCTTCGTTCAATCTCCAAAAAATTTTGTTAGACACTAAGTTCGACTGTCCGACTAGTGCAATTCCAAACATGGCTTTTACCCTATCAAAATCATTTATTATGTATAAATATAAAATATACATAGATAATTTGGTTAAAGAGAGAATGCATAATCTATTCGAAATGTAGAAAAATAATATAAGTAGAGTATATGATTAATTTTGACGTTTAAACAAAATAAAACAGAGTACATGAACGTTTTGATGTTTGGGAAGGTATAGTATTTGAGACCGTAATAATATAGTAGACTTTTTCTTCTTTCTTTTTAAAGTAATAAGAGAATAAATTTTAGTTGAGGATCATTATTTGTGGCCCAAATGGCACATTACGTATGAAGTTGAGCTTTTTTCAAATTTGTCGTATGAAGTTGAGCTTTTTTCAAATTTGTTCGTATCCATTTGAAGTATCGTCCACATGAATATATGTGTTTTTGTTTTCCCTTATCACGGCTGAAATTAATCGTGAGTAAGAAACACTTGACGTCTACAAAATCAATATAATAAAAATACATTTCTTGATGTTTACGTAACGATCCATATTTTTCCTCTTATTTGCGTAAGTTGACAAATAAGACCTGATTGTTTTGCAGTTTTGCAGTTTTGCAGTTTTGCCTTGCGTTTCTAAGTGATGATTGTTGGTGGTGGATTTGACTTTATTTAGCAACTCATATATTTTTCATCAAACAACTAGTCCTATGCTTTTTAATCTGAGTCAAAAGTATTACACCAACACAAATATGCGACAAAGAAAATCACAAATTTGCAAACGATAATGAATGATATGAAAAGCATAGGACTATATATTCGTTTGATGTAGAGTATATGAGTTGCTAAATAAAGTCAAATCCACTGAATACACACATCACAGTTTTTCCTTTTCTTTGTTAAAATACATATTTCATAGTTGTAATTAGGGTTTCAATTCGAGTGACCGCTAAAACGAAATCAATATTACACATTATGGTTTTGGGTCTCGAAAGATTAGAAATTCATGCCGAACTTTTTGATAATTCAATAAAAAGATAATCTGATGAAGGACAAAAGAAGACGAATATACTTGATGAATGAAAGTGCTCTGCTCGTGATATTTGCGTAACCTTAGATTTTAAAATGAGAAGACTAGTTGTCCCACGCTTTGTATATAGATCGCTTGATTTAAGTCATGAGCGACATGGCTTAGTAACTAGTTATTGATTACATGAACGTGAGATAATTTTATATTAATTAATTTTGTATTCCTTGGTCACAGAATTACTCTTAGTTAAGTCAAAAACAGGAAACACAATAATCAGATGATTTATTGGATAAGGATTAAAATCGGATTGGTTTTATCCGAAAGAAAACCAGGAAGTCTGCAAAGTTCAAATTTACATGCTAAATGAATTTATTCACAAGTGGGTGTTTTCGAAACGATTGTTATTTTTTTAAAAAAAAATTGTATCTTTTATTATTCCTGGACTATACCTAATATCAGTTAGGAAAATGAACACCGACTAAGTATAGTTAATTCAAATCTGAATATTTAGTTTTAGAAAATATATACTTAACCGAGGCTTTTAGTACAGGTGGTAAATGGTTTACGACTGTGAATACCGCCACCTGAATTTGAATACCGCAAAAAATATATATATATCCCCTTTTTATTAAAAGAGAAGCATTTTTGGAGAATAACCTTTATTTGATATTATATTTACAACTTTGTCATTCTTGCTGAGGTGTCAGCTCCACAAGGCTCCTCAACATCTATTAATAATTGTCCAACATTTATTAGAAGAATTACATTATATGCCACTGGTGACTATATTAATTCTAGACGTTCATATACAAATATAAATGTATTTCTTATCCTATACCATCTTATTCATGTCATTATAAATCACGAACCTCTTGCATGAATATGACATTTTTATAAAATATTCCATTGAAACACCTACAAAATAATATAGAGGAAACTTAACTGAGTTAAAAAAACATTGTCGTCAGAATTAACTATCAACTTTTCTTATGGTTTTCTTATGAACGTCTAATAAACTTGCGTTGTGCATGTGTGTTTATTTGACACATTTTATTTTCAACATTAATTTCAGTTTGATTCATTTTTGTCACATTTTTGTCTAAAAAACATTGTCGTGAGAAATATAAGCAGAATGGACACATGTTAGTTCCAACAAAGATTTCAGATTGGTTGTGATCTTATACACAGTTACAAACTAAACCATGATAAACGAACAAGATTATGTAAGGTTATAATCAATATTTTAAGATTTTAAGATATTTTACTGAGTTACGTGGCTGTAATTATGGGTTTCATCAGTTTCTTGAGGATTTTCTTAATAATATTGCAGCAGAGATCATATTATGTAATAACAGGGGTTGGACCTCAATATATTTTGTATTTTTCTTACTATATTATGTAATCAAAGGGATTTAATGTTAAGTTGAGCACAAGTGCAAAGGGAGACGATCATCGACAGCCATGACCTCAAAATTTTGAGTTTTCTTAGGGGCATATTTTTTACTATAATCGTACTTACTAAGATCTTGCGAGAATCCAATCTTGGGAGAAATTGGATTTGGATCTTTTAGTATTTAAATGTCATCGTATATTAGAATAAATGTGAAATGCTATCAAATAAGGAATTACTTTAATATAATTTTGTTATCAAGTTTTAGTAACACTTGCCTTATTTTTACTCGAATATTTGGTAAGGTGTTTGTATGAGAATCAAGTCAAAATTTTAATAATATGTCGTTGCCAACTTTTTAGGCTTAATTGTGGAAATTCAATATTCTCTTCAGATCTTAAGTTTAATACCTAAATCTTCTTATTAATTCTACAATATAATAACTTATTAAGTTTAGGGTTTCTCACGACTACTATTTAAACAAACTTCACCATTGTCATTTTTCATATACTCTCGACACAATTAAGTGTTTAGCTAACACAGCTACTTCGTTATGGCAGCCCTCAACATGATTGGTGATTTGAAGCCCTTCAAAACTATGTGAAAGATAAGCGTTAGAATTATCAGACTCTAGCGACTCAACCTAGCTAGGTGTTTTGCCAGTATAAATTATTATTTATGTTTTCAAAAAATTTAAATCAAATATCAAATTAATTACAAATGACAACACTTATATACTAAAAAAAGTTTAGATATATTTATACAAATGTTTTTGATTGATTTGTATTTAATTATAATTTTTTATATCTTAATTTTAAATCTTATAATAGAAAATATATTTTTGAGATAAAATCATAATACATATAATTATCTTATTTTATAAAAATATAATGTTACTAACATAATTTCATTTAATTATATTATATATAATTATTAAAATATGACAAATAAGTAAAATAATCTAAAATCATGGAAAACATGACAAATAAGCATATTCACTTCTCTAATAACAATATATATAACTTATTACAATGTAAACAAATTATGTTCTTTGACCATACAAATTTGTACCATTTTTAATCTAAATTTCCTATTATATTTATACCAAGGAAAATTGTAGTTATACAAATATTTATATAAAAATCATAAAATAATACAAAATTAATATAAAAAAAACGTAATCCAAATGTAAAGATATGTAAAAGTTGAAACAATTAAATAAAAATATATATGCATATTATTTATTTTTATATTCTCACCCCGCGCAAGGCGCGGGTCCTTACCTAGTATATATATATATTGCGTGTTTAAAGTATTTTTGTTAGGTCAAAAGTTCAAAAACGAAATTGATTTTGTCGTAGTTATACACTTTTATGTCCATGCATGGGCCATGGCTGTGTTTAAAGTCAATAATCAATATCTTGTATAACCAAAAAAGGCTATATAAGAGATAAGGTCAAGGTTCAAGAAGACTATTAAAATACTAGTATCTAATAAAAAATAATACATATGAATATCATTTGAGTACAAGCTTTTCAATCATCTTCCTGGTGATCTAATATTCATAACTCAGTGTCCTATTTTCATATTCCTCAACCCTCGTGACGAAAGTATGTTAACAGATTTGGTCAAGATGTTCAGGCACAAACTTTCAAACCATAGACAAAATCAGTAGTAGTAAAAATAAAAGCGAAGCCATTGAACTACATTGTCTAAATTACAACTAGTTTTTTTGAGCAAAAATTTACATCTAGTTTTAAATGATAAAACATAACATGTGGTTCTAACTTGTCACTCGTATCTTAAGTGGCCTCGAAATATTAAATAGAAATTTTTATTCCATAATTTGTCACTCGTGTCTTAAGTGGCTTCGAAATATTTAAATAGAAATTTTTATTCCATTTGAATCTGGTTATAAATTTTTATTCCATTTGATTATTAAATATAATTTTTATTCATTAAATTTCATAAAATTGATTTTTTATATATTTTTGTATAAAGCTGATCAAAATTCTGAATGTTAAAACAAATGTTAACAAACTTTCTCACTTTATTGCATAATTTTTTTAGCATGGAACTATTAAAAAGGTATTGTTTACGGCACCTACCTCCTTCGAGTTGTCATTCTCGGAACTTTATCAAGTGATTCATAGCCGCAGAGCCGTGCCTCCTAAAGGAAATATTAAACTTAGGCTTAGGGCATCATTTTTATTTGTCAAATTTAAAAGGCGTATTCCAAAAATTTAAATATGATTGCATATAGTTTTATTGGTAACTGTTTTGATAGCGTTCTAAATTAAACCAAGATTGCTACTACTACATTTGGAACTGCATCTTATAATCACAACTCAAATTATAAAATCAGTTTCATGTTTGTCTATTTAATTTTCTCTTTGTATTTATTATAATAAATTATTGTGATAAACAATATATTCTTAACTATAAATCACTATTGATGACTTTGGAAGTATTTTTTTGCCCATTAATTTATTTTTTTAAACAAAAAGTAGGCTTTGTGCTAAAATTTAGAATATATTTTTATAAAAATTAAATATATGTTTTTGAACGTTAAAAATTAAATATATGTTACATTTTTATTTTTATAAATTTAAAAATAATAATATTTTTGCTAAACCATTTCACAAAGGAATGTATTTCACTATTTTGTGTTAGTTTATTGTATAATATTTTTGTAAAATAGAAATATTATTTTTTTATCTAGGCTATGGCGTAAAAAATCCGTGTCACGGCTCTGCATAGCCGGACACACATTCATTGGATCACTACTAGAACACATCAACACACGAGTCAGGAAATTACTATTTTATTATTTTAGAACTCTTGTGTAGGAGAATATGATTGTGGAATATAAGCCACAAAAAAAAGCTCCCAAAACACAATCCAAACAAGGAGAGAAAAATTGATTGGACAGCAATGATCTTATAGATAAACAAGTGGGGTTCGGTGTCGACGGAGAGCAACTATTTGAGCTCAAGCTTAATCGATAAGACTTTCTTTAAGCGTCCCCTGGACATCCTTTTTCACATGTTGCAATATAGTGATTTCCAAATATTCGTGAAAACGAAATATCCAAAGACAATATGCCAA